>JAJOOS010000712.1:0-44351 GCA_029582725.1 Solanum chiquidenum | reverse complement strand
CTTAGTATGGATAGTGGTATGGGACGCCATCCATACATTGCACGAGGTATAACATAAGGGTTTCTTGAGGTGAAGGTCCAAGGTAAAGTTTTCATGTTAATATTGTTTAAAGGTGATATAATGACTTACATGATGATTATTCTTGTCTTGTATGTCTTTTATGCTATTGTTCATGATATTTCAAAAGTGGCATAATGCATAGTTTCTAACCAAAATGTCCCTTTTTAAAGCATGTTTTGCATGGTCATCATACTTAGTACTTAATTGTGCTAATTCCATATTTCTATATTTTCTACTAGTGTAGGTTCCGGAAAGTGAGCGGGTTCTATAGTAAGCTTGGAACTTGAAGTTCTTCCAAGATCTTGTGGTATGTCCTCATATGTCGAGGACAAGACTTTTCTATTCTAATTTTATGATAAGGTTCTTGTAGTAGACTTAATAGACTTCTTTTGATTGTAAAGGGCCATGTCCCTACTTATGTTTTGTGATTGTGTCTAAGATGGCCATGTGAGACTTAGACTTCCGCTGTGTGTTTTTAAAGTTGTTTTAATGAAGTTTAAATGTGTGGATGTAAAGAAGTTTTTCATTCCGCACTATTTTCATTATTGAATGCAATGAATGACTATGTGGCTCGTATAAGACCCCTTCGGGGTCGAATACGCCATGTTACGACTAGGGGGTACTCTCGGGTCGTGACAGCTGAGCTATGGAAAGATAGGAAACTTGGAGAGCTAATGGAAAGAATGTCACTAATATAAAGTTCTTTCCATAGTTCAATAGAGAAAATAAAGAAGAGTAGGCCAATTTTCTTTACGCGGTAAACCAAATACCTACTACAGGCCAAGATGGAACTACCCGTAATAATGAACTTGCAAACCTTTTCCAAAAGGGAGTTTCGAAGGGCTGCAAAACTGGTAACCATAGCCCATAACTCGATCTACAGCCCCAAGCTAATGATAGAGGCAAGAACACATTTTGGCCAAGTCAATTACCTATCATGTGCTCGAGAAGGTCCCTCAGTTCCTCAGCAGCACCTCGTGGTGCATTTTCTTGCTTCTGTCCTTAGTCAATTTTGGACTTAAGGTATCAGTTATTCCATCTATTTTGATATTGAAAATCAGAATTTTGAGGTTGACAACGATCATTCTTTTCTGAGTGAACTAGAAAGTTCTTTTTCTAGTTATCAAAACTCGAGTGTCTCCTACTTCGACTGATAAATCCAACCACTTAATAAGTGATGGGGAGAGGGAAGTGAGGCTTAGCGAGCTTTATAAGGCCATATTTCATTAACATTCTTTTTAGGAGTAAGCCTTAACCGACATAGACCATGTGAACAATTCATGGAATCCCGGTGTCACCCTCGCCGGATAAGGGATTCCTACTTTCCTAAGGTAGGACCATTATTTTTAGCTTAGGTGGATCCACTAGCTAATATCCTATGTGCGAACATAGTTATGGCATAAGGATATTCTACTAGACACCCCGCCTCAACTCACGGATGAGCATCCAGCCCTAGAGAATTCTACTAGATACCCCACCTCAACTCACGGAGGAGCATCCATCTCAATTAATATCCACTCGGTGAGAAAGTCCTTTCACGACATGTCATTATCATTCATTAGAGTACAATTGAGAATAGCCTTCCAATCAATACTTCATCATTAACATAACCATAGAAACTTCATTCAATATTCATTCATGAGTGTGTGTGTGTATGTTAGAATAACCTTTCACATATATCTTCATCATTCATAATGTTAAATTGAGAATAAGATTTCAATACTACCAAAAATACATTCTAAACAAGATCATAATGCATTGCTTGAGATCACACACATATACTTCACATCATGATCCTTCATAGATCCTTCATGAAATTGCCCTCCAAGGCCATACATCAATAACAACCCAAAAATCTAAGATACTACAATAGATAAGGGAATTAACATGATTCAATAACTGACTCAATATAAACATAAACAATTCAACATACTTTCATGATCAATCAATTCCCAATCACAATTCACAACTTAAGAGTTTGGGGGGAAACATGGGTTAATAGAATAAATTTACCATAATTCATCAATAATTCAATAATCCATTCAGAATTCATCATATAAAACCTTTTGAAAACGTTTTGGAATTGAAACCATGCATAGATTGAAAACTAGGGTTTTAGGGGAAACATAGAAACATGAAATCACCTTTTGATAGGGCTCCTTGAATCAAACTTAGACAAGGATGAATACTACCATACCTTTAGGGAATAATTCCACAGGAAATTGAAGAAAAAAGCTGCTCCTTGACCCCTAGACTTGACATTGAACTTGCTCTTGAATGGAGTTTCTAGCGATAGAACTTTGGGAGAGGTTGGGAGGTTTATATTTTGTTATTTGAATAAATGACTTGAAAAGGGAATTTAGTACTTCAAAACCCCTTAAAATATATTAATAAAATCAGTAATATCCGTCCACCAATTAAACTAACTCAAAAATTAATATACCAAACCACCCCTCACTTAGGACGAATTGGACATATTCTATAGATGTGACTCACGAACCCTACCCACAAACCGTGGGTGTGTCCACGGGCCATACTGTCACACTATGATTTGTGGCTGCAACCTCTACTTTGGGACCTTGACTCAAGGAGGACATCCACGGGAAGTGGATGGACCCACGGGGCATAGGTCCCATCTGTAGATCACTATTAATTTGGCGGCTTTTTGGTTTCTTGGGGTCTTGGGGGTTAGGCTTTAGGGTCTTCCTCAAGGAGCCCTAGGGTGGTCCTTGGGGATTCGTACCTTGAAGTTTAACCTCTTAACCCATCAACCTAAGCTCGGGACAACATTCTACCACATGAAACCCCACAACAACTCAAACAAACACTCGTTAGGCTCTATATTCACTTACTAGTTTTCCGAGTCGTTACATTATCCCCCCCTTTGGAACATTAGTCCTTGAATGACACTCTAAACACTTTAAGGGAGAACGACTCAATATTAGCAGCCCATCATGCATGAAACATCATAAACAATGCACATAACCAGGAGGAAACATCAACTCCACATCAATAAGCTCAATGCAACACAAGAAAGTAGGAACTACATCTACAAATTCATTATGCATCTAAACTTCAACATTTCTCATTTTGTTGGAGTAATTACCTTCTCCAACTCAAATCATGCTCATAATAACATCATTAAACACATTATGCAATTTCTCTTAAAAGCACATTTAGGCATGTTCACTTATTTACCTCATCAAGCATATACACCACTCATACTAAATGCATATCAACATGAGGAACACAATTCATAAAAACTCAATTTCTCATTTAAATATAAATTCATCAAGAACATGCAAAATATAAGGAGACCATGGAAAAACATATTCACACATGACTCCAAAACATGAAACAAGCTACATGGAACTCTTGGTCTCAAGCTTGAATAATAATAGAAGGCAACAGATATGGATATCGGAACTGTCAACAACATTACTATTCAACATACCTTCTCCCCCCTTATTAGCAAACCAAACTAAAGCTAACATGAAAATAACATAGGAACCTCAACAAGACATTCACAACTATAAGAAACCAGCAATATACCGGTGCCTTCATCGGGATGAGCTCATTTGCCCTACTTAGATTGAAGTACATAGAAACGATTTTTATTTGTAACATTAGGATCAGACCCTATTAAGAGAAACTTGCTTAGCATCTCTTCCTTTTGCCGAGAGTGTTGGAAAATCTCTCATCTTATGAACCTTCTTTCCACACTCAAAGCACCCATCCATGCCGGCAAGGCACTTACCCAAATGTTGCTTCCCACACTAGGTACATATAAATCTTTCAAAAGAAGAACCACTTCCTTTTCCTCCTTGGAAATTAGGGTTAGACACCCTATCATTGTTTATCATTGGGGAGTCTTGGTTGTAGAACCTCTTTTTTTACCTTGGTTGACTTTGTTCGTCGGACGTATACCTCTTCATCTCCCTACTCTTCCTCTCATGTTTGGTCTCCTCAATAGATTCAGCATACACCGTAAGTCTAGAAATGTTTATGTCATCATGGAACATCAACGTATGACACTCTTCCTTAACTAGGTCGGATACACCGATCACAAATCTAGTCATCTCATCCCTAGGGTTTGACACCAAAGATAGAGCATACTAAGACAATAGGGTAAATTTAAACGAATACTCCTCCACACTCATGCTACCTTGCCTAATGATGATAAATTCCTCCACCTTAACCTCCCTCTTCTCATGGGGAAAGTACCTACCTAGGAATGCTTTCTTAAACTCATCCTATTTTATAGGACCTGCTCCTAAAGGCCTATTGCTTTTTCATTGAGTAAACCAAATTTGGGCAACATCCTTCAATTGATAAGAAGCTAGTTCCATTTTTTCTGTAGATGTCACCCCCATAGAATTAACTACCCTATTCACCTCATCCACAAACTCTTGGGGATCCTCTCCCACCTTGCAACCAAGAAATATCAGAGGATTCATCCTCACAAAGTCCATCAACCTAGAAACCATAGTACTCTCAGTACCATTCACTCAACGCCCCACATCCCTATTACCTTGGGCCGTCATATCTTTGGCTAAGGTTAGAAAATCTGACCTAAATTCTTTATTGGTCATGGCCGGGGCATGAACCAGAGCTTGATTTCCTTGAGGAAGTTAGTCACCTTGAGGACCTTGGGGAGGAACTCCCTCATTCACAATCTCCTCTTCTACTCTTCTTGCGGTTGTCTTTATTGTATTCATATCCTATAAAGACAAGAGAAGCGTTAGGAACTCTACTATATGGCACCACTTCAAGAATAATGAAAGAAGTGTAATTTCCTAACGTCCTATATCCTCTCACCAACAAATGTGTCGTGACTCACACCTATGAATAAAACTCTACTAGATGTGGCCTGTGAGACATCAATCCTAAAAACCATTCCAAAATTGTGTGCTCTGATGCCATGTTTGTCTGACCTGAGCCTATACCCAGAAGCGACACAGTGTAAAGACTCCGAAAAGTCTCATACAAGCCTCATAACATTCATAACAATCAATATAAGGAAAATGGCACAAAATAAAAAATATTTTAATCCATACAATCAAAAAATTTTATTTAAAACAACGGAAGTCTATATGTGTCACATGGCCATCTAAAAACAATATTTGAATCAAAAGTAGGGTTACAACCCTTTACAATAGAAAGTCTAGAAATACTCTATTACAAAGAAAGACATGAAACATCAAAGTACTTCTCCTCGAATCCATGGGGACATAACAATAGTCTTGGAAGAACTCAATCCAAGATTCAACTAGAGAGAATAAACTCAAATGCCGGAACCTATACTTTGGTTAAAAAATGGAGAAATACGGGTTAACACAATTAAGCACTAAGTATGATAGCCATGCAAAAATATTCTTAAAATGGACTTTTTATTTGAAAGTCATGCTTTTATGCCAATTTGAGAAAATTTCATGAACATAAGTATAAGAGGCATAATATACAAACATAACCAATATACCAGTCATTTCATCACATTAGAATATAATCAACAGATAAATCATTCCTTTACATTCGGCTTTCACCTCAAGTAACCCTCAAGTCATCCTTTGAGTGTGTGTATCATTCATTAGAGTACAATTGACAATAGCCTTTCAATCAATACTTCATCATTAACATAACCATATAAACTTCATTCAATATTCATTCATGAGTGTGTGTATGTGAGAATAACCTTTCACATATATCATCATCATTCAAAGTGTTAAATTGAGAATAAGCTTTCAATACTAACACAATTACATTCTAAACAAGATCATAATACATTGCTTGAGATCACACACATAAACTTCACATCATGATCCTTCATAGATCCTTCATGAAATTGCCCTCCAAGTCCATACATAAAGCACAACTCAAACATCTAAGATACTACAATATATAAGGGAATTAACATGATTCATTAACTAATTCAATATAAACATAAACAATTTAACATACTTTCATTATCAATCAATTTCCAATAACAATTCACAACTTCAAAGTTTGGGGGAAAACATGGGTTCATAGAAGAAATTGACTATAATTCATCAATAATTCAACAATCCATTCATAATTCATCATATAAAACTTTTGAAAAAGTTTTAGAATTGAACCCATGCATAAATTGAAAACTAGGGTTTTTGGGGAAACTTGAAAACTTGAAATCACCTTTTGATAGGACTCCTTGAATGAAACTTAGACAAGGATAAAGACTATCATAAATTTAGGGAAGAATTCCACACGAATTTTAAGAATAAATCTGCTCCTTGACCCCTAGACTTGACCTTGAACTTGCTCTTCAATAAAGTTTCGAGAGAGAGAACTTTTGGAGTGGCTGGGAGGTTTCTATTTTGTGATTCGAATAAATAACTTGAAAAAGGACTTTAATACTTTAAAAACCATTAAAATATATTAATAAATCAATAATAACTTTCCACCAACTAAACTAACTCAAAAAGTAATTTACCAAACCGCCCTTCACTTAGGTCGAATTGGCCAAATTCTACAGATCTGATTCACGAACCCCACCCATGGACCGTGGGTGGGTCCACGGACCATAATAGAACACCGTGGTTCATGGCTGCGACCTCTTCTTTGGGACCTTGACCAACAGAGGCCATCCACGGGGCGTGGATGGACTTACGGGGCATAGGTCCCATCCTAGATCACTATCAATTTGGCAGCTTTCTGGTTTCTTGGGGTCTTGGGGCATAGGATTTAGGGTCCTCCTCAATGATCCCTAGGGTGGTCCTTGGGGAGTCGTACCTTGACATTTAACCTCTAAACCCCTTAACCTAAGCTTGGGACATCATTCTACCACAAGAAATCCCACAACAACTCAAACTCACACTCGTTAGGCTCTAGTTGCCCTTACTAGTTTTCCGGGTCATTACATTCATCCTCGCTATATAGGCCAATATCATATCTTGAGACGTGTTGGTAAGGTTGCTTATGAGCTTGAATTGCTTAATGATTTGGCATTGGTGCATTCAGTTTTCCATGTTTCTATGTTAAAGAAATGTGTTAGAGATCCGACATCCATAGTTCCCTTAAAATATTTAGGTGTTGATGAGAATATTTCGTATGAAGAAGTTAGGTTTGAGATTTTAGAGAGGAAATCTAGGAAGTTGAAAAACAACGAGGTTGCCTCCGTAAAGGTGTTATGGAGGAATCATTTAGTTAAGGGTGTTACTTAGGATGCCGAAGATAATATGATGTCCTGTTATCCTCATCTTTTTTCTTTTACTCCTACTCTAGCTTGTATTCATCATGGTTTACTCGTTGTTTTGATCTCATGTGTTTTAGATATTCCCATGATTTCCTTTTTTAATGCATGTTCATGAAAAGCTTGTGTTTTTGAAAGAAAATGAGTTTATATTATTTATTTTTGTCATTTTGTTGTGCATTAAGTATGAGTTGCCTATATACTTCATGAGATTAATTATTGAACATGCTTTAGCTTGGAGTGTTGTTTCCTCCTTGGATATATGCTTTTGAGTATGAGTAGCATATGAAATTTCATGATTTGAATATATTAGCATGATTTTAACTTGGAGATGATAGTTCCTACTCGTATATGAGTAATCTTGTAAGTGAATGTATATTGGGCTGCGAGATCTAATACTTGTGTTCCTTATAATGTTTTAAGTATGTCCTGGCTTAAAGTGGATATTCCCCCTTGGTTGTGTGCATTTAGATGAAGTTGCATGTATGATTGCCTGCTAATTTAAAGTTTTTTTCTTTTAAGAGATGCCTTGAATCCCATTCGAGGACGAATGTTCCCAAGGGGGAGATAATGTAACACCTGGGGATCTAGTAGTCCAAACAAGCAGCTAAGTATCAAGAAATAAGCCAAATAATTGAGCTTAAGCAACCTTCACGTAGACCTATACGGGCCGTGAAGGGCACTGCAAGGTGTGGTGCTGCCCATGGTGGGTCACAGTGGCTAGCCAAGTGATGTTTACCTCCCACGACCACACAAATGGCTTGTGGTAGGGACCATGTGTCGTGGTGAAGGACATGAAGGGCTAGGCATTGAGCTAGTCTAGACTACCTCGTCCAATGAGTCACTTGATGACTTATGAAGGCCTTGACAACTAGAGGAGGTGAGTCTGTAAGGTGAGGGGTTTAAGTGGTGGCAAGCCAAGCCACTTGTCAAGGACCATGGCTGGAACCATCGCTGGTGAGAGCCACAACGGCTCGTGGAGCTTAGCATGAAGTGGTTCAATGAACTGTAAGTTTACGGGCTTTTGGGTCTTTTCCAATTTTGTTTCAATTAATATTGTGTTGTTTTAATCAAGCCTATGACCCCTAGATATGTGATTTTAAGTCCAAAACTCACCCATTCAAGTTATTCTCTTAATATCACCAAAAGAATTTTTGTTCTTCCTCTCCAAAACATTACTCTCTCTAGAACTTGAAAAAGTATAAAGGGTGAAGCTAGGGCCCAAAGTCAAGTCTCCATTCTCCAATTGCTTGTGAGATTTGATAGCAAGGTATGATAACATTTCCATCCATGGAATCCTTTCATCCATGGAGCCCCTATGTTCTCCTACTTGAAAAGTAGAACTCCCTAATTTGAATTAGGGTTTTCTTCTAAGTTGTGGGTCTTTGTAAATGTTGAGTCAATAGAGCTAATCATGATTTATTATGAATGAATTAAGTGGACTATTCTTTTACGGTGAATTTCCATGTACCCACGTGTTACCCATGAGTCTAAGTAGAAATTAATATAGATGGGTTTTATGCCATGAAAGGAGACATTATGGATTTAGATGTATTATTATAGGATTGATAAGATATAGTAGAATTTCTTTGAGATTGATGCATATATGATTACTTATGATTAGAATTGCTTTCAGATTCAAGCATATATGATGCTTTATTATAATAATGGCTTTGAGAGTCAAGCCGATGCAACAAGTGTTGATTTTTTATGTGATCGATTGTGGAAGTAAATTTCCAACATAATTTCCTTTATGTATGTATGAATGTGAAAGGCTTTCTAAAATTTAATGATTCTAGGTTGAAAGGATTTCTCACCTAAATGATTCTAGGTTAAAGTTTATAAAACGTATGAGGCTAGAGGCAATTACCCATGACCTCTAAATTAGAAAGGCACTAGGTGATAACCCATATTCGTTAGAATAGAATAAGAGGTGATTACCCTTATTTCTTGAAGTTGGACAAGAGGCAAGTACCCATGATACTTTATAGAAATAGAAGAGGTGAATACCCATGTCACATGATGTTGGACTTGAGTCGAATACCCATGACCTTAAGGAAAGGGACTACATGCGACTACCCATGTTCCCAAAGTAAGAAGGATAAGAGGTGACTACCCATAATCCTTAATGCAAGGCAAGAGGCAAGTACCCATGAGCCTTTATAGTTAGGCAAAGAGGTGAATCCCCATGTCTTTAAACACTAAGAAGGAAGAATATGTGAAATGTTAAGATGAATGATTAGCTTGGATTGTTGCTTGAGTTTCCTTCCATTATATGTAAGACTAGATGCGGTTACCTAAGTTTTTACTAAGGATTATTTGAGGTTACTTCAAGAAGTACCCCTTCTATGTTATGATGATCTATTATGTGCATTAATTATGCTTTATGACTTAGGTTTTCTAATGCCTATGTTTATGTTCTTTATGCAAGTTATCATATTTAGTAAATCTTTTTACTAACAGATACTCTTGCCTACATTTCTTATCCAAATGTCCCGACTCTCATCCCCGTTGCTAGGATCTATAGTGGAGGAAAGGTTGAAGATTGGTGAGTCCTCATAGCATTCAAGGATTTGGCCATTACTTTTCTAATGTTCATTCCATTTTAGTTTTGAACATTATTGTATGGGTTGTGTCCCAAGATTCTATTATATTAGATGGTTTTTGAGACAAATATATTAGACTTCTATTTCATTTATAAAACTTTTATAATGTTGAAATTGTTTTTGCTCTTATCAATTTTTTATTATCTTAACGATGAAAGCTAAGTTACTTATATGAGGCCTTTCGGGGTCTTCTATTCCATGTTATGTCTAGGGTGTATGCCTAGATGGTGACACTCGGTGCCTTATGTGCCATGTCACATGTAGGCTCTTTTATGGGCCGTGACAAACTTTGTATTCAGATCACAAGGCTTAGAAATGTCCAAGGATGTCTCATAAGCCACGTCGAGTAGAGGCTTGTTCATGAGTTTTAAGAGTGCCACATTCATGAGTGAGAGGATGTAAGATGTTTAGGAAATTTGATTTCTTTCGTTAACCTAAAGTTGAGTCATAGAGTATTATTTTATAAAGGTCCTCCTCTAGTAACCCATGTTTATTTTTTACAGAATATTCCTCCACGAAGGAATCCCATGAGAATGAATAAGAATGCTTGTGGAAATGTGAGACAAAAGGTTCTCCAAGTGTTGATCAACCTTTTGGCCGAGCAAGTAACTAATGATGAGTTTCGAGCAGCATACCATGCATTATCCCAAGCTATGATCGCTCAAGCAAATAGAGAGGTTGAAGCTCCCGTGAAACCAATGGTGGGTATAAAGGCAACAAGGGTAAGAGACTTTACTAGGACGAATCCTCTGGAATTTCATGAGTTTGAAGTTGAGAAAGATTCTCAAGAGTTCATTGATGAGATTTATAAGATAGTTGAAATTATATGTTTTACTTCGGTAGAAAATGACGAATTGGGAACTTAACAACTTAAAGGTGTTTCTCAAGTTTGGTTTAACAAATTGAAAGAGGAGAGGGCGGTTGATGAGGGTCGTTTTGATTGGGAGAAAATTAAGGTTGCTTTTTTTTTATAGGGTCTTTCTTGTTTAGATGAGAGAGGCAACAGTACTTGAGTTTATTAACCTTCTTCAAGGGGATATGAGTGAAAAGGAGTATTCTTTGAGATTCATACTATTTTCTAAATATGCTCCAACTATAGTTGTTGAGGAAAGGGAAAAATGATTAAATTTGTGTTGGGTGCTTCCGACATAGTGGTCAAAGAAGGCCTAACTGTCATGCTTGTTATGGAGATAGATTTTTCCCGATTGATTGTACATGCACAACAAATAGAAAAATAAAAGCTTAAGGGAAAAACTAGGGATTCGAAGAGGGCAAGAAGGAATGATGTTGATTCTTCACATTCAAGGTGTGATGGAGGTAATCATTCTCAAGGTAAGGGTTATAGTGAGAAAATGTGGCTCAAGGGTCGGGAGTGTTGGAGAAGACATAAGGGTGAGTGTCTAACCTTAGATAAGAAAATGCCCAATTCTTACTTCTAAGGGAACAAATGGTAGGCAAGATCATGAGGGTTCCTTGGATGCATTAACTGGTAAGTTAAGATCTTTTAGCTCGTAGTTATGCATATCTTGATATTGAATGTTTTATTGGATATGGTAAGACTTCATGTATGGAGTTTGTTTTTGGAGTAGTCCTTGAAATCCCTGTGGAAACTTCTTAAGTTATGTTTGTATCAATGGTTTAGTGGTTGTTTAGGCTTTGGTGTTATGGTTAAGCTGAGGGAGATGGATTTGGAAAGACTAGTGGGATCTGCTCCCAATGGAGTGATAGTGTGCTTCATGGTTGGTATGTAAGTAGACTAAGTTGAATTTGGAAGATTTCCTTGTTATGGTTTGATGGGTGAAAGTTCGAAGGTGGTGAGATGTCTTAGTATCCATATCTTTTTCCTTCTATCTTCGAGTCTAGCTTTAAGCCTTAGCCCCAATGGTTAACTCTTTATGTCTCGTGTGTATTAGTCATTCCCATGTTTCCTCATACATGCATGATAATGAAAAAAATAAAAATTCAAAGATATGATTTAGCTTGATTGATTGTTTCATGATTATGTGGATTGAGTATGATTTTTCATGTTTTTCTGATGAAAAAATATTTTAAAAGTATGTGTTAGCTTGGATTCAAGGTTCCTCCAAGGTTATGCGCCTTTTAATGAAGTTGCATTAATTATTTGGTTGTTAGTTTCTCTATTACTCTTTTCTCCTACTTTCAGTTCAATTCGAGGACGAATGTTCCCAAGGGGGAGATATTATACCACCTCCGATTCTAGAAAGGCTAGGAAGGGGTCTCACGGGCTTGTCAGGAATCCAAACTAGACCATGGGACCCACCACAGAATCCTTTACGGGCCCTAAAGGGAACCGTGTGTAACACCCCGGAATTTATTGAGTTCAACTAGTGAGTTCTAGGGCCTTTCATAAGAGTTTTTGAGTGTTGTATGAGGGTTAAAATCACAAAAATGGTTCATGTGCTTACAATAGGGGTTTTAGGGGTTAAACGTCCGGGTACGACTCCCCAAGCACCACCCAAAGGGTCCTTGAGGAGGACCCCAAAAGAAAACAGTCCCCGGAAACAGGTTTTTTGTGACCTACGGATGGCCATTCACGTCCAGTAAATAAGACCACGCCCCGTAATGGGTGTAGGTCAAGGCCTGAGTTGCCTGCAACATTTAGGCCTCAGACCCAAACTACGAGACTAAACCATGGACAGTAGTCTCATCCACGGTCCGTGGATGGGTGGAGATTAATTAGTTATTTAATTAAGGTCTTAGGGAGTTAGTTAAGTAGTTAAATAACCACCTATAAATACCTATAATACCCTAAAACAAAGTCATTAGCTCATTCATCTTAGAACTCTCAAATCACTCTCAAGATATTCTCTCTCTAAAAGCAAGGAAGAAGAAGAAGTTGGGGCAGAACCTAGGTCGAGTTTCCTCCATGGATTCAATCTTGGTTTAGAGCTTTGATTAAAGGTAGGTGAAGCTTAATAATCCATGGGTTCTTCCACCCATTAAGCCCCCATAGTTTCCCCCCAATTGTGAACTAAAAAACCCAATTCTAGCTAGGGTTGTGATTGCATTCTTGGTAGGGCTTGGATGTGATTCCAATCTAGTGGATAACATCCAAATATGATTGATTTAATTTTTTTTAATGATAATATTATGATTTCATGTGATTTCTATGATGAACTCTAATCTAAATTGATGAATGTGATCTTTCTGGGTTTATGCCATTAGAGGCAAAATTGAAGGTTCTAAAGTGATCTTCCTACTTCAATGTCTTGAACACTAATTTATCATAGTTAGGATCATCTAATAATGAATTGAACTAGACTTGATTGAATAGGAAGGATCTTGACTTGTGAAGTTAGAATTGAACCTTTATGATCAAGTATGACTAGAATCACCTTCTAATGAACAATGTGATTGAATAGCTTTTAATTTAGACATGAATCATGATAGAATGAATTTAAGCTTGAAAGTAGGGCTTTCATTCATCATTGTGAAGGCTTTGGGGGTGAAGTCAATATGATGTGATCTTGTGTTGTATTCTCTTTCTCTTATACACTTAGACATGAATATGCTAGGAGATTCAACTTCTCTCATATAGAAGGATTCTAGGTTGACTTAATAACCTAAAATTAATCAAAGCATGTTAGATTGGAATATCTTGAAGTTGTGATATATGATCCCTTCTTCTGTAGCTTGACTTGGTAAGATAAGACCAAGATAGGATAGCTTGGGATTGAGGATTTACACTCTCCTAAGGATAGCTTGTCTTAGCATTGTAGGATTCATGTAAAGGTTAGAATGATTTAGTCATGGTAGTCTAGGATTGAGGATTTATATGCTCCTATGGGTAGCTTGAACTAGTATTGTTAGGATTCATTCATGGTATTTTGACTTGGTTTGGCCAAGACCATTTCAAGGTAGCTTTGGGATAGAGGATTTATAATCTCCTAAGTGTAGCTTAGGATCGAGGATCCATACTATCCTAAGGGTAGCTTGACATGCATTGTAAGGTGCATTTCAAGGATAGCTTGAGTTAGGTTAGTCATGGTAGCTTGGGATTGAGGACTCATACTCTCCTAACGATAGATTAGGGTTGAGAATCATACTACACTATGGATAGCTTGCATTTGTATTCTAGTACACTTGTAAGGGTAGCATGACCTAGTGGTTTAGGACTATTTCATGGTATCTAGGATAGGACATTTGTACCTTTCCTAGAGTAGCTTGGACTTGCATGTTAGTTTGTCTTCCAAGGTAGTTAGCTTAGCTTAACCTAGTTATGTTAGTAAGATGATAGCATCATCTATTCTATTACGGGGTTATTCCTTGGTAGCCTTGAAGAGGAAAATAGACCAGAGGGATTAGTTCCCAACTAGTGAACATTCATGGTAGTCTAAAGAAGTACTTAGTATGGGTAGTAGTATGGGATGATATCCATACATAGCACAAGTATTACTTGAGGCTAGTTGTGAAAGGTTCCCTTATGTAGTATGACTTAACTTGGGTTGTTTCCATAGTTGCCCTCCAAGATTTGATTGACTAAGGTGGTAGTTTGCTTGTCTAAATGAAGTAAGCTTATAGTAAGATCAAAAGAAGGGTGAATATGACTAAGATGACTTCAAGGCTATGCTTAGTGTGAAGGGAAGTATTGGATGCCTTTTATACATTTCACAAGTGTGCTTTGAGGTTACTTAGAAGTATGGTGCCCTTATTGTAGAAAGACTTATGACTTAACCATGCATGTAGACTATAATTAAGATGAATAAAAAGGGAAACTTGACTTCGGTGGTATTATGGAAAGCTATTCTTGCTTTGCACTTGTATACTTTTGAGGTTACTTGAGAATGGTGCTATTATGGTAATTGGAACGACCCTAAAAATGAACTAGTGAAACTAGAGCCTCATGTGTGTCTGTTTGAGTTTGGTGTGAAGTTTCATGTTGTTGTATATTGTCCCGAGCTTTGGTTGAGGGATTTAAGGTTCAACATCAAGGTATGACTGCCCATGGACCACCCTAGGGGTCCTTGAGGAGTACCCTAAGCCTAACCCCCAAAACCCCTTGAAACAAAAGGAGTCACCAAAATGTGGTGACCTCGGATGGATTTTACGACCAGTAGGTCCATCCAGGATTCGTGGATGGCCTCCATAAATCGAACCTTGCAGAATCCTTGAAGACCAAGCCCTATCCATACACCACAAACAGCCAGGACTGTCCGTGGACCGATCTATTGTCTGTGGTCCTCACCTATGCAATCTAGTTTGGACACGGCTTGGGCAAGGGTCATTCAGTAAATTCACGTTCAGTCTTATTTGGTTGGGGGACGGTTATCTTAAGTATATTATGGTATTTTAAGAGTATTAAAACCCTCTTATAGATCTCATTTTTCAAATCCCCAAATCAAAACCCCTCGCACTCAAAATATCTTATCTCTAAAACTCCATTGAAGACCAAGAGAAGAAGAAGACTTAGGGCTTGAAGTGGAGGGCCAATTGAGTGTATTTTCATGGATTTCATCTACTAAGGTATGGTGATCCTTCATCTAGGGTTAGCTTTCACCCTAGAGTCAATTTCAAAGAAGTTTTCAAAGTTTTCAAGTTCATGAAAAACCAAGGGTTTTACTCAATCTCATGGGTTCTATCATCAAACATTTTTAAATGATAAATTATGCTTATATTGATGTTTAATTGAGGATTTAAGATGAAAATACTCTATGAACCCATAATTTCTCTCAATTCATAAACTGTGCCTTATGAAGTGGGTTTGTTGATTATGAATGAGTGTTGATGGATTTATGCCTAGATTGATTTAGATTGTTGAATTGTGTCATCATCTATGCCTAATTATAATTAATTGTTGGTGAATTGAGGATTTTTTCTCATAGCCTTGAAAGGGAAAGTTTGACCTAATTACTTGTGGTAGTAGAGTCGTGCTAGAGATGTTGATCCACTTGATTGAGGTGTTTAAATATTTTATATATTTTGATCATGGCCTTGAAAGTATAGTTTAATGAATTGAAGTATTATCATGATATTGTATATGTCAATGTGATGTGAAGAATTTGCATGTGATTTCAATGATAGAATGATGATCTTGTATAGAAGGTAATTGTGTCGTGATTGAAAGCAAATTCTCACTAAACACTAATGAATGTTGATGATGGAATTTGAAGGGTTTCTATAATGTAATGTTGTATCTTGGATTGGTAGGCTTAGGTGCCCTCTTCTTGATAAATGAAAGCTATGTTGAAAGTGAAGTATCTTGAATTGGTAGGCTTAGGTATCCATTTCTTGTATTGATGAATGTGATCATGAATGAAATATCTTGACTTGGTAAGCTTAGGCATCCTCCTCTTGAATGATGAATATATCTTGACTTAATGTCTTAATGATCATGAATTGGTAGGCCTAATGTTGGTAGCCCTCTCATAAATGACTAATGAATGTGTTGATGACTTAGAATTGGTAGACCTAATGTTCGTAGCCTTTCCTTGATTGAATGAATGAATGTCTAGAATTGGTAGACCTAATGTTGGTAGCCTTTCTATGAATGACTAATGAGGTATATTAGGCAATGTCTTGAACCAGTAGACCTAATGTTGGTGGCCCTTCACGATGAGTCTAGAACCCAATGTGACTGTCAAACCTTGAAGCGGTAGACCTAATGGTGGTGGCCTTCTTCTTGTGTGAAATGATGAACCTAGAGATGGTAGACCTAATGGTGGTGGCTCTCTCTAGAAAGATCAATGAGATATCCTTAATATACCTTGAAATGGTAGGCCTATTGGTTGTGGCCCTTTCTTGGTAAAACTACTTTCGGTCGGTAGGCCTATTGTTGGTGGCCTTCTCAAGTACTCTAATGTAAATGAAACTACTCTGTGGGAATGAAGGGAAAGCACCAAGTGGATATGGCTAAGATGGTGGCTCTCCCACTGTTAGGCTAGAGTACAATGAACATATTTCTTATCCCATAACTATGTGCCTATATAGGACGTGTACTAGTTCTACCCTAAGCAAGTAGAACACCTTCTTTCGGTGTACGCTTACATGACACCGGATTCCATGATTTATCTATCATGGTCTATGTTGGTTACTTCCTATTCCCATCATGTGAGATGTGCATTATGGTTTCTTGAGGAGTTCTATGAAGTGTGGGTGGTAGTACGGGATGTCATCCATGCATTGCACGAGTAGGCATTGAGAGGGTCATAGTGTTATTCATGTCTTAATGACTATTGTTTGAATGTCCTCCTAGGAAGAAGTTAAGGAGAATGTTGATCTAATGTCTAATGAATGATAGTCCTCTAAATGATGTTATTGAAGAATATTGACTCTTGTATGCTTAAATGTAATGATGCATGCTATACTTGGATTTGTATTATGAGTTACTTCCTTGTCATGGCTTATTGTATATAAATGTGCCTTGTCTATGGTGACTTCAAAGGAGTACTTAGTGTTGGTAGTAGTAAGGGATGCTACTTGCACATTGCACAAGTATGACTTAGAGTTGTGTTAGATTTTGTCCTTAATGTGATGGTGTGACTCATGTATTGTTTATGTCTTTTATATGCTTTATTGTGTAAAGGTTGAAAGGATGAATGGTAAGTTCACTTATGGTGATTTTAAGGTGGTGCCTTAGTGTGGGTGGTGGTATGGGACGCTATCCATATATTGGACATGGTATAGCGTGAGGGTTACTTGAGGTGAAGGATTAAGATAAAGGTAAAGGTTTATATGTTGATCTTGTTCAAATGTGAAAATCTGACTTGTATGTTGGTTGTGACTTTTATTATGCCTCTTTTATAAATGTTCATGAAGTTTTACAAAAATGGCATAAAAGCATTACTTCCAAATCAAATGTCCTTTTTAAGAATGTTTTTGCATGGCCATCATACTTAGTACATCTAATGTGCGAACCCGATTCTTCTCCTTTTTTATACAAAAGTGTAGGGTTTGGAGATATTGGTGTTCTATACTTGGAGGATAGTTTTCTAAGGCGCTTGAAGATGAAGACTTGGTGAGTCCTCATAGTTTCGAGGAAAAAACCCATTATGTTCATTTTATGTCTTGTAGTTTATGTTAAAGGTTTTGTATTGGCTAAGTCCCAATGTTGTATTCAAAGTATTAGATTGTTTGATACATAGTGTACAATATCTAGAAAGTCTTCCGCTTACTTTTTAATGAAAGTCTTTTCGATTGCAAAGGAAAGTTTTTAATTCTTCTCTATTTTCATATGTTCTTATGTTCAAGAATGTTATGGGGCTTGTATTAGACCCCTTCGGAGTCGAGTACACCGTGTTACGACTACGGGGCGCTCTCGGGTCGGTACAAACATGGTATTAGAGCACAAGATTTTGGAATGGTCTTAGGTTGTCTCAAACAACATCTAGTAGAACCTTATTCATAGTGTGAAGCATGCCACATTATGAATAGGAGGCTATTGGGTGTTAATAAAGTTTCACTTATTCATTCTTCAAGTCGTACCATAGAGTTTAACTCTATAATGTCTTTCCCTTAGTCCTTATGTGATGGTATTTAGAGTGTGGCCACTTGAAAGGAGTATGTTAGAAGGGTTGAGGGAGAGAAAGGGTTGGTTGTGATGCCAACTATGGCTATGTGACTTGATAGATATGAGATGGAAGATTGTGATGTTGAATTTAGTGTAAATGGATTGCTTTATGGTTGTGTGTTATGTTGGTAGAACGTTATGATGAGTTTTGAGGTATGTTGAAATAGTTGATGATATGTGGTATTTTAGAAATGCCTAGGTGTGATGAGTGTGAGGATATATGCTTTGAAGTTTACACAATTGTTTGAATATGCCCCTACAATTATTGTCGATCCTAGGGCAAAGATGAGTAAGTTTATTTGGGTTGTGTCTGAAATTGTGGTTAAAGAATGTCGTACCACTTTCCACATTAATGACATGGACATTTATCATCTCATGGTTCATGCTCAACAGATCGAAGAGGAGAAACTTAAGGGAAAGGCTAGGTAGACAAAGTGGGCTAAAACCGGTGATGGTAATTTCTCTCATGCATGATTTGATGGGCAGGGTCGTCCTAGATGTTGACAAAGGTTTTCCAGTCAAAGTTCCTCCAATACTCTTCCTAAGTTCAACAAAGATAGGGTGTCTAACCCTAATCCTCAAGGAGGGAATGGTAGTGAGTTTTCATTTCTCATGTCTACTTGTGCTAGATGTGTAAAAAAGTGTGAGGGTAAGTGCCTAGCCGCACATTGATGGTTCTTTCGGTTGTGGTAACAGTGTTCATAAGATGAGAGATAGCCCAATGCTTACGGATAAAGGAAGAGAGGGAAAGCAAGCTCCTCCTAGTAGTTCAGGATCCAATGCTCCCAAGAAAAACCAATTTTATGCACTTCATACTTGTGTTGAGCTAGAGGATTCTCCAGATGTGGTTACCGGTATGTTGAAAGTTTTCCAACTTTATGTTTATGCTTTACTTGATCCCGGTGCCACCTTATCTTTTGAGATGCCATATGTGGCTATCAAGTTTAATGTTCTTCTGGATATGTTGTTAGATCCTTTTTATGTCTCTACTAATGCTTGTTATTCTATTGTGGCTAATAAGGTCTATATAAAGTGTCCCGTCTCCTTGTCCCATAGATTTACCTTTGTTTATTTGATAGAGCTCGATATGCTAGATTTTGATGAAATCCTTGAAATGGATTAATTGCAATCATGTTATGCTTCTGTTGATTGCAGAACTTGTGTAGTCAAGTTTCAATTCCCGAATGAGCATGTCCTAGAGTGGAAAAGGGGAAATTATATCCATAAGGGTAAGCTTTTCTCTTGGCTTAAAGCTAGAAAGATGATTGCTAAGGGTTGCATATACCATCCAGTTATGGTGAGGGATGTGAATTCTGAGACCCCTACTCTTGAGTCAGTCCCCATTGTTAATAAGTTTTCGAAGGTATTTCTAGATGATTTACGTGGTATTCCTCCTAAAAGGGAAATAGACTTCGGTTTTGACCTTCTCCGAGATACACTACCTATTTGTGTTCCTCCTTACCAAATGTCTCTGGCAGAACTAAAGGAGTTGAAGGAACAATTGAAAGATTTGTTGGGTACAAGTTTCATCCAACCGGGTATCTCTCTATGGGGTGCTCCAGTTTTGTTTGTTAAAAAAGATAGATGGTTCTCTTCTTATGCGTAATGACTATCGTCAGTTTAACAACGTGACTGATGGTTGCGTAATCAATGACATAACTTCCAATGCAAGTGTATTTTGATGTTTACATAATCAACGACACAACTTCCAATGCAAGTGTCTACAATCATGCAATAGTATAATAACCCAACCAAGGGTTCGGATCGAGTACCAAAGGAGTGGTTTTGAGATTAAATAGAAAAATAAAATTTAGTTCTAACTAGTCGTAGCTAAAGACATTAATGATTAAAAACATTATGAATTAAAGGGGGACACATAAGTGTCAATTAACAATTTAGGGGTTTTGTCACAGGTATAGCAAAAATAGTAGAAATAACAAAGAAATCTATGAATAAGAGAGAAATCTTGTGATGTGATCGGAATATGGGTTAATCTAAATTGTTGGGTACACTCTTTCGATAGGGAATTTATAGAGTAATAGTGACTAGGCTAAGCTATACGTGGGAATAAATTCTCTCTCAAGCAACTTACCCCGTTACAAATGGGTTCCTCTAGGACACCCACTTGCCGCATGAAGACCAGCCTACGCCTTACCCCACTCACTGTCTCGAGCTCAGTGTTAGGATATGGGACTAGGGTTCACTCTCTCTAGGTGAACCTCATATCCATCCACTCCTTAGGCCATCAATCTAGTAGTCTTGGTTTTGCAACCTCTCTCTCGAGCAAGCTGAAAACACATAAATAAACTTGTATTTGCAACTACAATTTTTTCAAATACATCCACAACTACTAGACGAAATCACCATTAAACTATATCTATCTATCAGCAAGCAAGATCCAACAACAATCTTAACCCATATTCGCTAAATCACACCCCAACAATTGAGGTTTTTAGCCACACATCAAGAGATAGAAATTTATACCTAAATGAGCTTGCATTCAAGCAGGTATGAAGATTTAAGTCTTGTTACATGCCAAAAATGAAGAATCCAAGAGACCCAAGTCCAAACCCTTTGAGATGAAACCCTCTTCTTCTTCAAGTTTCCAGAACCCTCTCAAACTTAGAGCAAAAATAAAAAGTACTAAAATTATATTAATTGTTCTATATTGAAAATCTCATATACTAAGCTATAACTCTCAACGAGTATTTATAGTTTTCAAAAATCTATGTTGCAGCAGATCATTCAGTCACATTAGTCGAACTCACCGATCATCTAAGCGATTCGCCCTTTGGTGTAGTTCATCGCCATCTTTTACCATCCTTCATCATCGCTGTGCTCTGGGTCATTGGGCGACATAGTACTGCTTCGAGGAACTCCTTGGCAATGCACTGACTGCTTCCTTTTTCTGCAGACTTGATCCTTTCCTATATGGCTCAGTGCACTGGAACAAAAGGTGAAGAGAGACCCTTCGGCGACTTGCCAAGTGGACTCGGTGATCCTCAGGTCTTCATTTTCTTTATCTTTTCAGCCTTTTCGTTTCGTTTTGCGAAGAAGTATCCATGCTTTCCTTCAAGCTTCAAATACCTTAAACTTAAGGGTTTTCATCAGATATTGAGATAAAATAAGCATTTAAGGACACAAATTCTATTAAAATATAGCCCTAAATGAGTCCAATTTGTGGACTCATCAGTGACCATTATGAATAAGTATCCTCTTCCAAGGATATATGATTTGTTGAAAAAACTTTAAGGAGCAATTTACTTCTCTGTGATTGATCTTCGTTCGGGTTATCACCAATTGACGGTGAAGAAAGATGATATTACAAAGACAGCTTTCCAAACACGGTCTGGTCATTTTGAGTTTTTGGTAATGTTGTTTGGTTAGACTAATGCACTGGCGGCATTGATGGATTTGATGAATACGGTGTTTAGACAATACCTTGAAATATTTGTGATTATGTTCATTGATTATATATTGATCTATTCGAGAAGTGTGGATGAGAATATTTATCATTTGAGGATCGTGTTGCAAATTCTCAAGGACCAACAACTCTTTGCAAAGTTTAGAAAATGTGAGTTTTGGCTAAGGTCTGTAGCTTTTCATGGTCACATTGTTTCAAGTAAGGGTTTTGAGATAGATCCTAAGAAGATGAATGCGGTCAAAAGTTAGCCTAGACCACTATCCCCTTCGGATATTAGAAGTTTCTTGGGTTTAGCCGGTTATTACAAAAGGTTTGTTAAGCATTTCTCTCCAATTAACTCTGCTTTGATACCTTTAACTCAAAAGAAGGCTAAGTTCATACTGTTTGAAGCTTGTGAGAAGAGCTCTCAAGAATTGAAGGATAGACTTACTTCCGCTCCAGTGTTGACCTTACCAAAAGGGAATGGTTGCAATGTTGTTGTTTTTATGCCTCAAGAATTGGGTTACGATGTTCACTTATGCAAAATTGGAATATCATTTTCTATGCCTCAAGGAAACATAAGGTTCATGAAAAGAATTATCCAACCCATGATCTTGAACTAGCGGCGGTTGTTTTTCCCTTAATGATTTGGAGGCACTATTTGTATAGTGTTCATGTAGATGTGTTTACCGACCAAGAAATTTTGTAATATGTGTTCAATCAGAAGGATCTACATCTTCACCAAAGTAGGTGGCTCGAGTTATTTAAAGATTATAATATGAGTGTTCTCTATCACCCCGATAAAGAAAATGTGGTGGTGGATGCTCTTAGTCGGTTATCTATAGGTAGTATTGCTCACATTAAAGAAGATTAAAAGGAGTTGGTTCGAGATGTTCATAGATTTTCCCAATTGGGTGTTCAGTTACTGGTCTCCACCAAGTGTGGTGTTATGGTTCACAATGGCTGGAAATTGTCTTTTTTGACGGATGAGAAACCCAAGAAAGGTCTTGATGCAACTTTGGTTGAATTGAAGGAAGCCGTGCTTAAGAAATCCGTTGAGGCTTTCTCCCAATGTGGAGATAGTGTACTTAGATATCAAGGTCATTTGTGTGTTCCTAATGTTGGTGACTTGAGGGAACATATCTTGTTAGAAGCCCATAGTTCTCAATATTTCAATCAAGCGCGAGCCACAAAGATGTACCTTGATTTGCGGGAAGTCTATTGGTTGAATGGGATAAAGAAGAATATTGCGAAATTTGTGGCTAAGTGTCCTAATTGTCAACAAGTAAAAGTTGAACATCAGGAACCGAGAGGTTTGTCCAAAGACATTATTGTTCCTATATGGAAATGAAAATATTTGAATACGGATTTCATTGTTGGTTTGCCTCGCACCCGGTGACAACATGACTCAATTTGGGTTATAGTAAATAGAATAATGAAATCATTTATTTTATTCTCGTCAAGTTTTCCCATTCGGCGGAAGACTATGCTAAGTGGTGTGTGAGGGAAATGGTAAGGTTTCATGGAGTGCTTTTATCCATTATCTCAGATTGTGGTACTCAATTCACTTCCCAGTTTTGGAAGTCTTTCCAAAAGGGTCTTGGTACTCATTTTAAGCTTAGTACAACCTTTCATCCCCAAACCGATGGTCAAGCGGAGCTTACTATCCAAATATTGGAAATAGGTTGATAGCTTGTGTGATTGATTGCAGGGGTAATTGGGATGACTATTTTCTATTGATTGAGTTTGCTTATAACATTAGTTATCACACGAGTATTGGTATGGTTCCATTTGAGGCATTGTATTGTAGGAGGTGTAGATATCCTATATGTTTATTTTAGGTGGGTGAAGTTTCCCTAATAGCTCCCTAGTTTGTACATGAGGCTATGGAGAAGGTTCGACTTATTAGGGAAAGGTTCAAACTGGCTTAAAGTAAGCAAAAGTCATAAGCTGTTGTTAGAAGGAGAGATCTTGAGTTTGATGTTCATGATTGGGTTTACTTGAAAAATTCACCCATGAAGGGTGTAATGAGGTTTGGTAAGAAAGGGAAGCCTGGTCCCTTATATGTAGGCCCATATCCAAATTTGAGGCATGATGGTAAAGTTGCTTAAGAACATGAATTGCCTAATCAATTGGCATCGGTGCATCCGGTTTTCCATGTCTCTATGTTTAAGAAATGTGTCGGTGATCCGACATCTATAGTTCCCTTAGAAGGTTTGGGACTTAAGGATAATCTTTCATATGAAGAAGTTTCGGTTGAGATTTTAGACCGGCAAGTCAAGAAGTTGGTTCCGTGAAAGTGTTGTGGAGGAATAAGTTAGTTGAGGGTGCTACTTGGGAGGTCGAGGATGATATGATGTCCAGATATCCTCACCACTTTCCTTTTAACACTTTGTCTTGGAGTCATGTGTTTTAAGTATTCCCCTAATTTTCTCATCTATGCATGTTCGTGAAAAAATTTACCTTTTAAGAAAATGAGTTTATTTGATTGATATCTACATGTTTATGGGCATTTGAATATAAGGTTCACATAGACTTTATGATGTGATGTTTTGAATATGTTTTATCTTGGAGTTGATGTTTCCTCCTCGGATATGTGTATTGCATGCATGATGGGCTGTTAGATTTAGTTTCAACCTCTCTTAGGATGTCTTGAATCTCGTTCGAGGACGAATAATTCTAAGACGGAGATAATGTAACACCTCCGATTTGAGAAAGGGTAAAATAGCAGTTTTTAGGACTTTCTGGTGCTGTCCAACGGAGTCAATCATGGCTCATGGAATGAACCACGGACCAAGGGTCTGGTCCGTCTATTCTTACCAAACTTTGCTCTGAAAACCTAGAACCACGACTAGGATGAATGGATTTTTGTTGGGTCCACGGTCAGTAGTTGAGGCTCTGTGGATCAGGGACTCTAATTCTAGTCTCTGAGGTGGTTGACGAACGAGCAGCACAGACCGTCGGTCAAGCCACGGTCCGTCGGTCTGAGGTATCGTTAGGGGTGACTTTAATTTTCTTAGGGGCAGTTGGGTATTTTTCTAATTATTTTATCTTAATACTATGTCATTTTGCCTATGCCTATGACCCCTATATAAATGTTTTAACTCCAAAATTTCCCAATGAAAAATCATTCTCTCAAACTTACAAAAGAAGAACAAGCCTTTCTCCCCAATATTTCTCTTTTGAGAAAACTTGAAAAATAAGGGTCCTAGCTAAGGTTTGCAGGTCAATTCTCCAATTCCTTCATTGATGTTAAGCAATTGGTGTTGAGGTATGATAGTTTCCATCCATGGAGTTCCCAAATTCTCATATTTTCAAAATTGGAAATCCCCAATTGAGTTAGGGTTTTCTTCAACTTCCATGGATTCTCTTGATTATTGATTTGAACGACTGAATTATGATCTCTTATACATGAGTTGATGAAATACTATGATTTTATGATGATTCCCATATGAACACATGAAAGCCCCATGTTTTCAAAGTTAGGAACATATAAGATTTATGAAGGAAGAGTTTTATGAAATCTACCGTGAATTGATAGAATTACATAAATTTATGATGAAACCCATATGTAACCCATGTTTTCTAGAAGTTGATGATTAAAAGTGGGCTTTGAACCTTGAAAGGTGAATTATGGAATTTTGCATGTTCCTATGAAACTTATGAAAATTATTTAAGGATTCTTTGAGAGTGAAGTATCAATGATGATGTTGTTGAAAGGATTTTCTCATATACACATGAAAGAATGATTGTGAAAGGTTTTCTCACATAGTAAGGGTTCTACGGTTGATAGGTCTTCTCACCTAATTGAATCAAAGATAAAGAGCTATCCTAATGAAACCTACTTTGGATTGGTCATTGAATGATACATTTCCATAGATGACTTATGACTTAGCTTTTATTGTCAAGATGACGTTCCCTTCAATGGATAATAAGAACTAGTAAGAAATGACTATTCCGTGGGATTTATGCTTAGCAGCGAGAGGATATTTAGATGGAAGCACGCACGTTAGTAGAGGCAACATTTATAGAAGGAATCTCCTTATCCCATACCTATGTGCCCCCATAGGATGATTGTCTAGATAAACATTATCTAGTGGATCTACTTAAGCTAGAAGTTCATGGTCCCTACCTTGGCAAGTAGGACAATTCTTTTCGGTGTGAGAGACACTGGGGTTCATGTTATAGCTCACATGGTCTCTATGTCAGTTAAGGCTACTTCCTACTAAATAATGAACTAAGGTTACTTTAAAGAAGTTTATCACACATGATAAAAGGTTTTAGAGATATTAGCTTGCAGTGACTATGTTTTATGACTTATTTTTTCTATCCTTTTTATATCATGTTTTAGATTGGTCATTGCATGTCATGAAAAATATCCTATTTTAGAATTATTTAAATGTTTTAGGCATGGCTATCAGGCTTGGTACATTGTTTTGTATCTTGCCTACATTTCCCTAAATGCAGGGTTTGATTGTGAGGGTTCTAAGTTTTGTGGCTAGTGGTTGATTGCGAGATTTTAGAGCTTTGGTGAGTCCTCATGCTTCGAGAATAGATTTTCATTGTTTTCTCTAGTTTTTCCTTAGCTTTGAAGGATTGAAGAAATTCACTTTTCAGATATTGGAAGTGGGTCTTTGAGAATCTTCAAATTGGAGAATTGTAAGGACGAAATCTCTCTTACCAAGTTGATGGATAATCAATTTGGTAACGTTTTTTACCTTGTTATGATGTCTAGCTAAAACTCCAATTCTTGAGATGTGATTATGTAATTATGGGTTGATTTATCTTATATGTATTGCTAATTGTTAGTTTAAATGATATTTAAAAGTGACTTCAATCATTAATGTGGTTTAATTTAAGAATTGTAGTTGCAAATGTAGTTCTATGTTTGTGTTCTTGGTTTACTCGAGAGAGAGGTTTTAGAACTAAAATTATTGATTGATGATTTGTGGGTGTTGGGTTGACCTGGGTTCATCTCGAGAGAGTGAATCATAAACCCAATCCCGCACAGTCAGCTCGAGAGAGTGAATGGATTAAGGTGTGGGCTACTCTTATTTTGCATTTATGTTAATGTTCGAGGGAAATCAACCTGATTCGGGGTAAATTGCTCGAGAGAAAGTTTATCTCCACTATAGTCTAGCCTACTCACTAGTATTTAGCTATTTTCTAATAGTTGCAATTACCCATATGTCTATATTAGCCTTTAATCGCTCATATCCCAAGAACCCATTAATGTTAATTCATATTATTTGTGACAGCGATTTGTAGTTGATAATCAACAAACCAAAACCCCCATTTGACACTTGTGTCCCCCTTTAATTTAAATGATGTCTTTATTCGATAATTTTTATTCCTGTGACTGAATTGACCGTATTTATACTTCCCAATTGAATATGAAACACGTACCACTCCCTATAAGATTCGACCCCAACGCATTTAGTTTGGTTTTATTCTTATTAACGATAGTTGATGCTTAGAATTTGATGAAGTTTCTTTGTAACATTATTAATCACTTTTCCGGTTTTAGTTATATCAAAGTTATGCCATTTTGCCTATGCCTAGGACCCCTATATAAGTTATTTTAATTGCAAAACTCACCCATTCATGTCATTATTTCCATAACCCAAAAGAAAATCAAAGTTCTTCTCCAAAAAAAAATTCACTCTCTATAAACATGAAGAAGAAGAAAGGATTCAAGTTAAGATCAAGGTAAAGCATCAATTCCACTATTGAAGTGAAGCATTGGGCATTGAGGTATAATAGTTTTCATCCATGAAGTTCCCAATTTCCTATATTTTTAAAGTTAGAATTCCCTAATTGAGCTAGAGTTTTCTTCAATGTTGATTTAAATGATTGAATTATGATCTCTTATGCATGAATTCATGAAATACTATGATTTTATGATGATTTCCCTCATGGACCCATGTAACCCCAATGTTTTCAAGTTAAGAATCATGTGATGTGGGATTTTGATTGTAAAGGAAGAGTTTTATGAAACTGGACATATATTGCTAGATTTACATGAATTTATGATGAAATACATATCTAACTCGTGTTTTCTAAGTATTGATGATTGAAAGTGGGTTTTGAACCTTAAGAGGCAAATTATGGAATTATGCATTTTCTTATGAAACCTATGCAAATGTTTTAAGGGTGCTTTCAGAGTAAAATACCAATGATGATGTTGTTGTTGTGTTGTTGAAACAATATTCTCACAAACACATAATAGCATGATGTGAAAGGTTTTCTCACATAATAAGGATTCTTAGTTTGAAAGACTTTCTCACCTAATTGAATCAAAGAGTAAGAGTTATCTTAATGAAACTAGCTTTGATTGGTAATCCTAGGACACCTTTCCATGGATCATGAGACATTTAAGATTATTAATTACTCTGTGGGATTTGTTCTTAGTACTGAGAGGATAATGAGATGCTAACTCTTACGTTAGTAGAGGCCGTGTTTCTAGTATCAATCTCCTTATCCTTACCTATGTTATCCCATAGGATGATTATCTAGATAGAAATTACCTAGTGGATCAACTTAAGATAGATTTTCATGGTTCTACGTTAGCAAGTAGGACAACACTTTTTGGTGTGGGAGTCACCGCGGGATCATGTTAAAGCTTACATGGTCTCTATGTCGGTTAAGGCTAATCCCCCATATGAATAATGAACTAACGTTACTTCAAGAAGTATCGCATATCAGTTCAATCATTTTAAAGATGATGTTAACTTGCATTGACAATGGTTTTATGACTTGTGTTTTCTAACTCTCTTATATCATGTTTTAGCTTGGTCAATTGCATGTAATGAAATGAAATATCCCTCCTAGCATGTTTTAAATATTTTATGCATGGATATCATACTTGGTACATTGTTTAGTACTAACACATACTCTAGCCTATATTTCCCCAAATGTAGGGTCCGACAGTCATGGTCATCAGTTTCGTGGCTAGAGGTTGACTTGAGATCTCCCGAGCATTGGTGAGTCCTCATGCTTCGAGGACGGACTTTGAAAGTTTTAATTCCTTTTCTTGTATATCACTGTTGGACATGATGTATGGGTGAGGCCCAATTTCATTATATTGTATTAGATGGCTATGATGAGACAGGTGTTTTAGACTTCCGCTTTACTTTTATAAAAACTATTGTACTTGGACTATTGGTTTACTCTTATTGTTCTATTTATTATGTTATGAGAGCTAAGTGTCTTGTATGGAGTCCTTCGGGGTTCTATACACCATGTTACATCTAGAGGGTACCACTTTGATGTGAAAAACTTGGTAATCAGAGCACAAGGTTTAGATTGGTCTTAGGATGTCTCATAAGCCACGTCTAGTTGAGTCTTGTTAATAAGTGTGAAGTGCGCCATGATGAGTCCGAAATTTGGACTCATTTAGGGCTTTATTTGTATAGGTTTAGTGTCCTCAAATGATCATGTTGTGTCAATAACTAATGTAAATCCTTTTTTTAAGGATTATGGATTAAAGAGCAAAGCAAGGACACTAAGTTGCAAAAAGGAACAAAGCGAGTTGAAAGAAGAAAGAAAAAAGAGCTCAGTGATCGCCAAGTCCATTTGGCGAGTCGTCGAGTGGCCATTTGACTGCCTAAAATTACAGTGTGCCCAACTCTGAAAGAGAAAATCAAGTCAGCGAGACAAAGGAGCAGTTGGCGGATCGCTGAGTGGTTTCGCGATGCAGTGTTGGATCCTTCAAAGTCACAGATCTGGAAGATCCTGAAGGCCCAGATAAAAAGGCGATGAAATTGACCAAAGGGAGGATCGCCGAGGTTATCATCAACCCCAACTTACTTTGCCAAATGGCCCTTCGTAGCATATTTTTGGCAACTGTAAATACGTTTTTTGAATACTTTAGTTTGGGATCTTATCAATTATTATTAGATATTATCGAATATTGAGTTCTAAGTTTTTGACATAGACTTCTGAGTATTGAGTCAAGTTTTCCTTAGCTTTGAAGAATTGAAGTTTTCCATTTTTGAGAAGTTGGAAATGGGTCTTTGAGATTCTTCAATTCGGACCTTTGTAAAGATGAAATTAATCTTACCCTGTTGATGGAAACTCAATTTGATAATGATTTTTATCTTTTTATGATGCCTAGCTAAAACCCCAATTCTTGGGGTGTGATTATATTATTATGGGCTGATTTAGTTTATGGGTATTGTTATTTGTTAGTTTAAAAGATGTTTACAAGTGATTTCAACCATTAATTGTGGTTTAATTTAAAGAATGGTAGTTGGAAACGCTGTTCTACCTTTGTGTTTTGGCTTGCTCGAGAGAGAGGTTTTAAAACCAAGATTATTGATTGATGGTCTTTGGGTATTGGGTTGTCATGGGTTCATCTATAGAGAGTGAATCCTAAAACCTTTTCCACACATTCAGCTCTAGAGAGTGAAGGGACTAAAGTGTGGGTTGTTCTTATTTTGCATGTTCGAGAGAAATGAACTTGATTCGGGGTAAATTGTTTGAGAGAAATTTACGTCCTCTATAGTCTAGCTTATTCACTAATTTACAGGTATTTTCTAATAGTTGCAATTACCCATTTGTCTACATTAGCCTATAATCGAATCACATCCCAAGAACCCATCTTATTATTGTTATTTTTGTATTATTACTGTTGCTGTAGTTGATAATTAAAACCAAAACCCCCAGTTATTTGATATTCGTGTCACTCGTTAATTTGAATTATGTTTCTATTCGATAATGTCTATTCCTTTGGCTGACTTGAACATATTCGTACTTTTCTATTAAATCTTAAACATGTACCACTCCCTGTGGGATTGGACCCCGACTCATTTAGTTAGATAATATACTCATTAACGATCATTGATGCTTAGAATTTGACAAAGTGTCTTTGATAACATTATTCAATCACGCCACATTTATGAATGAGAGGCTACAAGATGATTAGAAAAGTCTACTTCTTTCATTACTCTAAAGTCATGCGATAGAGTTTAACTCTATATTGTATCTCTCCTAATACTTATCTGATGCTTTACATGATATGGCTACTCAACAAGCTTATGCTAGAAGGAATGTGAGGGAGAATGAGGAACAAGAAGATCCTCCACAATCTCCTAAAGTTCCGGTCGATCCTTTGGGCAAGCATGTGTCTAATGCAAAGTTTAGACCTGATTGTCAAGTGATGGCTCAAGCCATGACGGCACAAGCAAATAAGGAGGTTGGGGTTCTTGTGAACCCAAATGTGGGTACGGTTGCTTCAAGAGTGAGGGAGTTTACTGGGATGAATCATACGGAGTTTCATGATTCTAAGGTTGAGAAATATCCTCACAAGTTTATTAATAAGGTCTATAAGGTTTTGATGATCATGGGAGTTACGCCGGTGGAAAAGGTAGAGTTGGCAGCTTATTAACTAAATGGTGTGGCTCAAATAAGGTATAACCAATGGAAGGATGGGAGACTGGAAGATGCGGGTCCTCTTGATTGGGAGAAGTTTAAGGCCGCTTTTCTTGATAGCTTCTTTCCCCTTGAGTTGAGGGAAGCTTAGGTTCTTGAGTTTATTAACCTTTGACAAGGAAGTATTAGTTTGAATGAATATGCTCTAAAGTTCAGTCAGTTGTTTAAGTATACTTTAACAATGGTTGCGGATTCAAGGGCTATGATGAGTAAGCTCTTTTCAGATGTGTCCGAAATGGTGGTCAAAGAATGTCGTACCACCATGATCATTATTTAAATGGACATCTCTAGTCTCATGGTTCATGCACAAAAAATTGATGAGGAGAAACTTAAGGGAAAGCCTAGGGAGGCAAAGAGGGCTAAGACCGGTGATGGAAATTTCTCTCATACAAGGTCCAATTGACATGGTCGTTCTAAATTTCGACAAAGGTTTTCCAGTCAAGGTTCCTTCAATTCTCCTCCTTAGTTCAACAAAGATAGGTTTTCTAACACTAAGCCTTAAGGAGGTAATGGTAGTTGTTCTTCATTGCCTAGGTCTACTTGTACTAAGTGTGGAAGGAAGCACGTGGGAAAGTGCATATGTCATGACCCAGGGGTACCCACTAGATGTAACAAGGAACATAAAATCCCGAAGGACTCAATGTAAGCCATTTAGCATATCATAACATAAGATGTTATAAAACTGTTGAAATTTAAAACATTTTTCATACAATCGAAGTCGTTTTATAAAAGAAAGTGGAAGTCTATAACACTTTGTCTCAAACCATCTCATACAACATGAATAACTCTTGGGACGCAGCCCATAAAAAAGTTTAAAACATAAAATAAAGGTGATCACATTCTCGATGCTATGAGGACTCACCAAGTCTTCAACGTTTTTTCTCTACTACAACATAGCCATGAGAATGGAACTCAATATTGCCAAACCCTACATTTGATAAGAATATAGGAAAGAGGATGCGATAGTACAATAATGTACTAAATATGATGGCTAGCATAAATTATCAATATGAGCATAAAAGAGGCATTAGTCAACATAAGACATATACCATAATTATAAGAGACATTAACATAGGTCATAAGTATAAGAGACATCATTATAAGACATAGGCTATAAACATAAGATATAACAACATAGTCCTAGGAATAATGAAAGCATCTAGCCTAACATGACATAACATAAACACTTCATAAGTCACCTCAAGGCAAGCTTGTGTAATGCATGGATAGGACCCCATAATCCCACACATACTAAGCAAGTCACTTTAGGTCCTCATTAATACCTATCTTCATTTTATCTCATCCTTAGCTTACTTCTCATAGACAAGGGACTCTCTCACCTTTAGTCATTCATATCCTTGAAGATAACTATAGCAACAATCCATCAAATATACCTCATAAGCATAAGTCATAAACACATTCATTACATACACCATAATACATAAGAGAACATACCATGAATACCCTCAAAGCATACTTGTGCAATGCTTGACTAAGATCCCATAATCTCACCCATGCTAAGTAAAGCCTCTCAAGTAACCATAATTCATAATTCATATTCTTATTTTGGGAATTTAGCCTTAACCGACATAGACCATGTGAGCTTAACATGAAATCTGGCGTCTACCACACACTGAAAATGGGTCGTCCTACTTGCGTAAGGTAGAACCATACTCTTAGCTTAGGTGGATGCATTTAGCTAAGTACCTATATGGGCACATAGTTTATATGATAAGGAGATTTATACTAGAAACCCGGACTCAACTATTGTAGAAGGTTTCCATCTCATGAGATACATACTTTGGGAACCTGGACTCAAGTATGGTAAGAGGAACCCATTTGGAAAGCCGTACTCAACAAGGGTAAAAACTTTCATTGGGAAGCCGGACTCTACTAGCATAAAAGCTTCCATCTCATATTCAATATCCACTCGTTGCTAATCATAATTCCCATTGAGTTCATATTAAGTCTGAACTTAAGTTCATACTTATGGAAGAATGTCTTGATAATCAATCCAACATAACTCATAATATAGCTCATTAGATCATGCATAAGCAACTATCACCATCCATGACCTATTTATGATGGCTCTAGAGCCTTTGATTCAATTAGGTGAGATTAGTCTTCCAACCTTAGAATCATGATTTTGTGAGAAAACTACTCACACCATATCATATTCTTGCATAAGTGTGTATATAAGGATAACCTTTCAACAACACTACAACTAGGTCATCATCATAATCACTTTACTCTCAAAGTGTTCCTAAGCATGTACTAAACTACATAAAACATGCACAATATCATATCTTACCCTCAGAGGGTAAAATCTCATAACAAATCAACACATCTAGAATGACTACATTAGACATGGATATAATCATAACTCAAGTAGTTCAATTACTACAAGCATAATCTCACAGTTTAGCTCCTTGAGGTTCTAATCTTACTTTCAATCATCACAATTAAGGTTTAACCACTAGCCATGGATATCATCCTAACACTTGTGATCTTATCACTTCATGTATTCAAACATTCTTGAGGAAGTTTAGGTGGTTAAAGCTCTTCCACAAAATTCTAGTTAGTAGTCTACCATTATCACATAAGACTCTCTCTTAGGGCCTTAACATACCTAATTAGTAATATTAGCTTTACCTTCAAAACCCTAGTGATCAAAATTCATGACTATAAGCGTTACTCTAAAAGTTTTTCTTCTTACAATCATCATAAACACGTATATCACAAGGCATTCTATTCACATGCTTCATTCTTAGGAATTCTACTCATATATTATCACAAAGGTTCAATCTGAATTTATACTAGTCATGATCCATCACATATACCTTATTATAATTCAATTCATCTCTACAAGATTTTCTTTTAAGTAATACTTACATAGGTTTTGTACTATCTAGCAATTAGTGAAGTAATTCATCAATCTTAGAAGATCACATCTAAGCCCTCATTTTCCTCCTTCATGGCATAAAACCCAACTATATCAAATTCACCATAAAATCTTAGGTTAATCAAGAATACATGTATGATCATACTAAAAATATGTAATTATATAATAATAAATTATAAAGAACCATTATCAACTCAATTGGATCAACACAAAACAATACCCACACTATTGGAAGGAACCCTAACAAGAATTGGGAATTCATCTTCACAATTGGGGGACACATGGGGTCTTCATGGATGAAAGGGATCCAAGAATGAATAAGCCATCATACCTTGATTACAAATCCTAGAAAGCTTGAAACAATGGAGTCTTCGACTAGCTTGACCCTCTTCTTCTTCTTCTTCTTAGCTTTCTAGAGAGAGAGTTTCTTGGAGGGAATTGGGTTTGTTTTGGGGTCTTGAAATAATGACTAGGATCAATGTGTTTAAGGGTCTATTTGGTTTATATAGGTGGTTTAATCTACTATAAAATGACCTCACTTAACCCCTAACTAATTATGGAATGACCCCTAAGTCCCAAATTTAAACCAACTTATAGGCCAAGACTGCCTCACCCACAAGACCATGCCCACGAACCATGACTGGGTCTACATGGAATGCTGATTCTCCGTGGGTGGTTGCCTACAAGTCCTCATTTGGAGTCTTGACCCACGACCCCTTTCCACGGAACGTGGGTCGATCTACTGGCGTGAGCCCTATCCGTAGGTGGGCTATTTTGGCAGTTTCTAGGGGTTGTTTTTGGGTCTTCATCGAGGATGCTTGGTTGGTCCTTGGGGGTTGTACCTTGACGTTAAGCCTCGAAACCCTTCATTCTAAGTGTAGGAAGTGATATCTACGACTCTAACCATCACATCAAACTCTAGAGCTCTTACGTAAGGCTCTAGTTAACCTACTAAGCTACGGGGTGTAATAGCCTAGGCGACACAGATGGTTTCTTTGGTTGTGGTAAAAGTGTTCACAAAATGAGGGATTGCTCGATGGTTATGGCTAAAGTAAGAGAGGGTAAGAAAGCCTCACATAGTGGTTCGGGTTCCAATACTCCTAAGAAAAACTGCTTTTATGCACTTCAAACTTGTGCTGAACAAGAGGGTTCTCCTAATGTGGTTACCGGTATGTCGAATATTTTCCAACTTGATATTTGTGCTTTACTTGATCCCGGTGCTACCTTGTCTTTTGTGACACCATATGTGGCTATGAGGTTTGATGTTTTTCTGAATGTATTGTTAGATCATTTTTGTGTCACTACTCCTGTGTGTGATTCTATTGTGGCTAAGAGGGTCTATAGAAAGTGTCTCATTTCCCTGTCCTATAGAGTTACTCTTGTTGACTTGGTAGAACTTGATATGTTAGATTTTGATGTTATTCTTGGTATGGATTAGATGTACTCATGTTATCCTTCTATTGATTGTAGAACTCGTGTAGTCAAGTTTTAGTTCCCGAATAAGTCTATCCTAAAGTGGAAGGGGGGAAATTCTATGTCTAAGGGACAATTTGTCTCTTATGTTAAAGCTAGAAGATGATTTCTAAGGGTTGTTTGTACCATCTAGTTAGGGTGAGGGATGTAGATTCCAAAACCCTTCTCTCGAGTTGGTCCCCGTTGTTAATGAGTTTCCGAAAGTGTTGCCAAATGATTTACCCAAAGTTCCTCCCAAGAGGGAAATAGACTTCGCTATTGAATTTCTCCCAGATATGCAACCCATTTCTATTCCTCCTTACCGTATGGCTCCGACAAAACTTAAGGAGTTGAAACAATAAATGAATGATTTGTTAGATAAGGGTTTCATTCGACTGAGTATCTCTTCATGGGGTGATCACGTGTTGGTTGTTATAAAGAAAAATGGTTATTTTCGTTTGTGTATTGACTGAACAAGGTGATCATTAAGAATAAGTATCCTCTTCCAAGTATAGATGATTATTTGACCAACTTAAAGGAGCAAGTTATTTCTCAAAGATAGACCTTCGGTTGGGCTATCACCAATTGAGGGTGAAAGAAGATGATATTCCAAAAATGACTTTTAGAACTCGGTATGGTCATTATGAGTTTTTTGTAATGTCGTTTGGATTGACTAATGCTCTGACGACATTTATGGATTTGATGAATAGGGTGTTTGGACAATACCTTGAAATATTTGTGATTGTGTTCATTGATGATATTCTTATCTATCCAAAAAATGAGAATCAATATATTGATCATTTGAGGATCGTGTTGCAAGTTCTTAAGGACCAACAATTATTTGCAAAGTTTAGCAAATGTGAATTTTGGTTAAGGTTTGTTAGATTTCCATGGTCATATTGTTTCAAGTAAGGGTATTGAGGTAGATCCTAAGAAGATGGATGCGGTCAAAAGTTGTCTTAGACCTCTAACTTCTTCGTATATTAGAAGTTTCTTGGGTTTATCCAGTTCCTATAGAAGGTTGGTTGAGGGATTATATTCAATTGTCTATCATTTGATAGAATTGAATCAAAAGAAGGATAAGTTCATGTGAGAAGAGTTTTCAAGAGTTGAAAGATAGACTTACTTTCGCTCCGTGTTAACCTTACCGAAAGGGACATATGGTTTTGTGGTTTGTCGTTATGCCTCGAGAATTGGGCTACGGTGCATGCCTATGCAGAATGGGAAAGTTATTTCCTATGCCTCAAGGCAACTTAAAAGTCATGAGAAGAATTATCCTACTCACGACCTTGAATTAGCGGCGATCATTTTTGCCTTGAAGATTTGGAGACACTATTTGTGTGGAGTTCATATAGTTGTTTTTACCGATCACAAGAGTTTGCAATATGTTTTTAACCAAAAAACTCTTAATCTTCGCCAAAGAAGGTGGCTTGAGCTATTGAAGGATTATAACATGAGTTTTTTTTATCACCCCGATAAGGCTAATGTGGTAGCGGATGTTGTTAGTCGGTTATCTATGGATAGTGTTGCTCATATTGAAGAAGAAAAGAGATATTTTATTCGAGCTGGTTATACATTGACCCGATTAGGTGTTCAATTAGTGGACTCCACCAAGGGTGGTGTTATGGTTCACAATGGTTTCGAATCGTCTTTTGTGGTGGATGTGAGAGCCAAGAAAGGACTTGACCTAATTTTGGTAGAATTGAAGGAAGCAGTGCTTAAGAAATTTGGTGAGGCTTTCTCCCAAAGGAGAATATGGTGTACTTAGATATAAAGTTCGTTTGTGTGTTCCAAATTTTGATGACTTAAGGGAACAGATCTTGATAGAAGCCCATAGTTTGCGGTATTCTATTCACCCGCGAACGGCCAAGATGTACCGTGATTTACGGGAGGTCTATTGGTGGAATGGGATGAAGAAGGATATTTTGTGATTTTTAGCAAAGTATCAACATTACCAGCAAGTAAAGGTTGAGCATCTTGTCCGAAGATATTAGCATTCCTACTTGGAAGTGGGAAGATTTGAACATGGACTTTATTGTTGTTTTGCCTCACACTCGGTGCCAACATGATTAGATTTGGGTGATAGTACATCGGATGATGAAGTCGGCTCATTTTCTTCCCGTCATGGTTTCTTATTCGGTGGAGGACTATGCCGAGATGTACTTGAGAGAAATTGTAAATTTGCATGGTGTGCCTTTTTTATTAGTTCCGACCGTGGTATCCAATTCACCTCTCAACTTTAGAAGTCATTCCAAAAGGGTCTTAGTACTCGTGTTAAGCTTAGTACAACCTTTGATCCTCAAATCGACGGGCAAGCGGAGCGTACTATCAAAACTTTGGAAGATATGTTGAGATCTTGTGTGATTGATTTTAAGGGTAACTGGCATGACCATTTTCCATTGATTGAATTTGCTTATTACAATAGCTATTACTCGAGTATTTATGTTGTTCCATTTGAGGCCCTATTTTGTAGGAGGTGTAGATTTCCCATAAGTTAGTTTGAAATGGGTGAAGTTACTCTTATTTGTCCCAAGTTAGTGCATAAGGCCATATAAAAAGTTTGACTTATAAGAGAAAGGTTGAAAACAACTCAAAGTCGGAAAAAGTCATATGCCGATGTGATAATAAGGGATCTTCAGTTCAATGTTCATGATTGGGTTTACTTAAAAAACACACCCATGAGGGTGTAATGAGGTTTGGTAAGAAAGGGAAGATTAGTCCCCGGTATGTAGGCACATATCAAATTTTGAGGCGTGTTGGTAAGGTTGCTTATGACCTAGAATTGCCAAATAAGTTTGCCTCGGTGCATTCGGTATTAAATGTCTCTATGTTTAAGAGGTGTGTTGGAGATCCGACATCGATAGTTCCCTTAGAAGGGTTTGGATTTGATGTAAGTCTTTCTTATGAGAATGTTTTGGTTGAGATTTTAGACCGGCACGTTAAGAAGTTGAGAAACAAGGAAATTACGTCCGTGAAGGTATTGTGGAGGAATTATTTAGTTAAGTGTGGTACTTGGGAGTCCGAGGCCGATATGATGTCCCGATATCCTCATCTTATTTCTTCTAATCCTACTGTAGCTTGAGTTCATGAGTTCCTCTTAGTTTGTCCTTGTTTTAAAGTCAGGTGTTTTATGTGTTTCCATGATTTCCTTATGTTATGCAAGCTCATAAAAAACTTTTGTTTTGAAAGAAACTGAGTTTACATGATTGATTTTCCTCATGTTGTTGTGCATTGAGTATGAGTTGCCTATAGATTTGATGAGATCAATTGATCAACATGATTTAGCCATGCTTTTTGAGAACGAATTGCATATAGGCTCTACGAGATTGTGTTGAGAATTGTTTTAGTTTGGAGAAGGTTGTTCCTTCTTAAAGATGAGAAATCTTGAAATTTCATGCATATTGGTTATTAGGTTTAGTTCCAACTTTTATTATGGAGCACTGAATATGTTTAGTATGGAGTTGATGTTTGCTCCTTTGTTTTGTGCATTTTGATGAGACTGCATGCATGATGGGCTTCTAGTATCGAGTCGTTCCTTTAAAAAGGTGTCTATAATGCCATTAGAGGACGAATCTGCCTAAGGGGATATAATGTAACACTTCGGAACTTAGTAGCCTAAACAAGGGTCCAACTGAGTGGTTAAAGACCTAGTATTTAGCCTTGGGTGAGGGCCATGGCAAGGGGTCCAAGGCTGCCCAATAATTTAGCCAAAGCACTGCCCCCACCTACACAAAGGTCTTCACGACCTATGGTGGCCACCGCTCCTCATGGCGCCAGCCGGGGAGGGCTAGGCAGTAGCTCCCCATAATCTGCCACAAGAAGTGTTCTTCTTCACGTGCCACATCACGGCTCGTGATGACGACCACGGCACGTGAGAAAGCTCATGGAAGAGAGTTGGTGGTGTGTGAGTTGGATAAAATTGGCTTAGCCACTGCCTCAAGGTCCACGAGAGGGACCACGACTCGTGTCCATGACCACGACTCATGGACATGACCACGACTCGTGGAGCCCCTCGTGAGATTGCCTTGGGGTTGTGAGCTAAAGGCACATAATGCCTAGACATTGCCTCAAGTCCACGAGTGGGACCACGGCTTGTGGTCATGCCCATGACTCGTGAAGCCCCTCGTGTTACCTGGGCAGGTCAAGTAAGTTGAGGGTTAAATGGGTCATTTCCAGTTTAAGTCCAAATAAAGTGAGGTCATTTTGGGTAAGTTTGGGGTAACTATATAAGTCATTTCTAAGTCAAATTCACCTAAACTAAGTCATATTTTCACAACACGCAAATATTTCCCAAATTCATCTCATCTCCAAGAATTCTCTCTCTAGATTCAATGAAGAAGAAGAAGGAAGAATGTGGGAGCTAGGGTTCAAAAAGTAGATTTTCTACTCAAATTGCTTGTAATTGTTCACTAAGGTATGGTAGTCTTTCATCCATGGATAGTCCTCATCCATGAAGTCCCTTCAAATTCAATTTCAATACTAGTGATTTCTCCAAAAGTTAGTGTTTGACTTCAATCTTAAGGGTTCCTTTCAAAAACGTTTTGAATTGTTGATTTACTATGTGTTATGATTGAATTGATGATTTATTGTTGATTTATGATGCATATCCCCAAGAACCAATTGAATTTATAATTTCCCCAATCTTGATCTTATGATGTGAGTTGTTGATTATAGAATGATGATATGAGATTATGCTTGTGATAGATGGGTTACTTAAATTATGTTATTATCCATTTCTAAGGTAGTAATTCTAGATGTATTTATGGATTATGATAAATGGTCCTTGAAGGGCAATGCGTGAGAATTATGCATGATTATGAGGATTGTGTATATGCTTTAAGAACACTTTGAGAGTGAAGTGTCCATGTCTATGATAATGTTGTTGTGTAGATTGAAAGGCTATTCTGATGAACACATAATGAACCTGATGTGAAAGATTTTCTCACAATATGTTGATTCTAAGGTTGAAAGACAATTCTCACCTAATTGAATCTAATGTTATATGTAGACATGGACGGTGAAAGGTGATTCTCACGCTTGATCTAATGAGCTATCCTAATGAAACAAGTTATGACTTAATAAGTACTCTTTGGAACAAATGCTTAGCACCGAGTGTATATTGACTATGAGATGGAAACCTTTCCATGTGAAAGTTCAAGTTTCTAGAAGTAATCTCATGAGATGGAAATCTTTCCGTGAGAAAGGTCGGGTTTCTAGTAGAAATCTCCTTATCCAATGAACTATGTGCCCCCATAGGTCTTTAGCTAGTGGATCCACCTAAAAGCTAACATATTATGGTCTTACCTTAGGAAAGTAGGACAACCCTTTTCGGTGTGGGTAACACCAGATTCCATGTTTAGCTCACATAGTATATGTCGGTTAAGGCTTATTCCCACTATGGCAACACTATGAACAAGAATAGGAATTATGTGCTATGGTTACTCAAGAATATTTACTAAGCATGGGTAGGATTATGGGATCTTATTCATGTACTCCACAAGTAAACTTTGAGGGTACTTATGGTATGGTTCTTCTATGACATGATGATTTAGGTAATGAACATGCTTATGACTTATGCTTTTCCATTCTCTGTGAAATGAGTCTTTAACTTAGTAAATTGCATGCATTCAACTAAAATGTCCCTTTTTTCATGGTTTCAAGTTTTTTATGCATTACTAACATACTTAGGGCATTATTATACTAACCCAAATTTTTACTACATTTTCCACAAGTGTAGGATCCGGTGTTGTAGGTGATATTCATTTGGTTCAAACTTGGATTAAACTATTTTCCTTTCTTTTGGTGAATCCTCATGGTTCGGGGACGGATGATGTCTTTGTAGTTCCTTTCCCATTGTATGAGACTTTCAAATTATATTGTAAGGGTTGTGACCCTATTTGATTCCAATATTGTAATAGATGGATAATTGAGACAATTCTAGACTTTCGATTTCCTTTATGAAAAATTTGGACTTGGAAAAAAATGTGTTTTAACTCTTTATTGTTCTTTACTTATGTTATGATATGCTAAGTGGCTTACATGGTTCTTTTTGGGGTTCTATGTTCCTTGTTAGGTATAGGGGGTACCCTTGGGTCGTGACAATGGTGGCGCCCGTATGCCTTAGGCAGTAGCCAACCAAACTGCCCTCACCTTCCACGGCTTCTATGACGACTATTGGTGGGGACAAAAGGTAGTGGCGACGCTCATGGTAGGCTAGGGAGTAGCTAGGAAAAACTTCACCCAAATAGGACCCTCCTCACGAGCCAGTAGTCGGCTTTTGAAGGCCACCACGGGCCATGAGAGGGGTCGTCGACTCGAGTTTGTTTTTAGGGTCTAAGTGGTGGCAAGCAAAGACTGATAAAGGGACCACGGCTACCATCACGGTTCGTGAGAGCCACCATTGATCATGAAGCCAGTCATGGTGATGGTTTGGCAGTTTTAGGTCAGGGGTTTTTGGGTCTTTGTTGGCTTTAATTAAATCAAAGCTATGTATTTTTGCCTAAGCCTAGGACCCCCTATATAATTGAATTTAACCCCAAAGCTCACCTATTCAAGTCATTATTTCCAAAACCCAAAATAAAATCAAAGTTCTTCTCCCCAAAATATTTCTTTCTCGAGAACATTAAGAAGAAGAAATGATTAAAGCTAGGATCAAGGTCAAGCCTCAATTCCACCATTGAAGTTAAGCATTATGCTTCGAGGTATCATAGTTTTCGTCCATGGATTCCTTTCATCCAGGGAATTCCCAAATTCCTCTATTTTCAAAGTTATAATTCCCCAATTGAGTTAGGGTTTTCTTCATTTGTAATGGTTTCTCTTCAATGCTTATTTAAATGATTGAATTATGATCTCTTATGCATGAATTGATGAAATACTATGATTTTATGATGATTTCCCCCATGAACCTATGTAACCCCCATGTTTTAAAGTTATTAATCATGTCATGTGAGATTTTGATTGTACATGAAGAGTTTTATGAAATTAGGCATGTATTGCTATCTTTACATGATTGGATGATAAAATCCATATCTATCCCATGTTTTCTTAATATTGATGATTGAAAGTGAGTTTTGAACCTCAAGAGGTAAATTATGGAATTATGAATTTTTTATGAAATCTATGCAAATATTTAAAGGGTGCTTTGAGAGTAAAGTACCAATGATGATGTTGTTTTTGTGTTGCTGAAAGGATATTCTCACTAATACATACTAGTATGATGTGAAATGTTTTCTTAAATAATAAAGATTCTTAGGTTGAACGGCTTTCTCACCTAATCGAATCAAATATTAAGAGCTATCCTAATGAAACTAGCTTTTATTGGTAATCCTAGGATACCTTTCCATGGATCAGAATAAAAGGTAAGATTCATAACTACTCGGTCGGATTTATGCTTAAATCCGATAGGATATTGAGTTGGAAACTCTCACGTTAGTAGAGGCCGGGTTTCTAGTAGCAATCTCCTTATCCCTTACTTATGTGCACCCATAGAATGATTGTCTAGATATACATTATCTAGTGGATCCACTTAAGATAGAAGTTAATGGTTCTACATTGACAAGTAGGACAACCCTTTTCGGTGTGAGAGGCACTAGGGATCAAGTTATATCTCATATGATCTCTATGTCAGTTAAGGCTAATCCCCTACAATAATAATGAACTAAGGTTACTTCAAGAAGTAATGCCTATGAGTTCAAAGGTTTTAAAGATGATGTTCTCTTGAATTGACCATGGATTTATGACTTATGTTTTCTAACTCTCATATATCATGTTTTAGCTTGGTCAATTGCATGTCATGAAATGAAATGCCCCTTCTAGAATGCTTTATTTTTTCTTACGCATTGCTATCATAATTGGTACATTGTTTTGTACTAACGCATACTCTTGCCTAAATTTCCCTAAATATAGGGTCCGATAGTCAAGGTCATCAATTTCGTGGCTAGAGGTTGACGTGAGATTTTCTGAGCTTAGCTGAGTCCTCAAGCTTCGAGGATGGACATTCATTTTTTTAGTTCCTTTTTCTTGTATATCACTATTCGACATGATGTATGGTCTACTCCCAATTCCAATCTATTGTATTAGATGCCTTTAATGAGACAATTATTTTAGACTTCCGCTTTTATTTTATAAGAACTATTAGACTTCGACTATTGTTTTACTCTTATTGTTCTATTTTTTATATTATGAGAGCTAAGTGGCTTGTATGAAATCCTTAGGGGTTTTATACACCATGTTACATATAGAGGGTACCCCTGTGTCGTGACATCAATGAAATTCAGGGGTTAGAGTTGTGCGCCAGCAGTGCTCCAGGGTCGCCTACCCCCACCCTTTTTCTATCGTTTGCTCCGTCTATGTTTTTTAAAGTCTATCTTTACTCTCTTTTGATTCTAAGTACTCTAAACTATATTTAATCATCACGAGATCCTTCATATCATATTTTATAACTCTTGAATTCATAATTCATATTTCAAATTCAAGAGAAACTTAAGAGTAGAGTTTAAGAAAGTCTATGAGTTAAATTATAAATCCCTTGAGATAAACTATCGACTAGAACTAAGATTTTAGGAAGTAAGCATGACGATGAGATGATTCGTACACACAATTTCTAAATTGTTACTTAGACCCCTGAGTCGAGACATTCATGCCCATAAATTCTGTATGAACTCCATAATTTGACTATCTTCGAGAGGAGTAGTATCTTCCAGTTGTAAGTTCTTGAGTATTGAGTTCCTAACCCTTTTGAGATT
>JAJOOS010000710.1:0-38952 GCA_029582725.1 Solanum chiquidenum | reverse complement strand
ACGTAGGTGTAAGTCCCCTCTGTGGGCAACATCAGTTTAGTGATCACGCCAGCATGCCTTTATACCTCTGGCAGGGTATATTGGGTCCTCTCGATGGGACGTATACATCGGACTCCACATTTAGCTCATGTGGTTTTATTGTCGGTTATTATTATCTCCCACAGTTCAGTCAGATTCTATTGCATTGACCATATTTCAGTACAGTCAATATTCAGTCTCAGCATGTTATAAATTTGGTCATTGCATCAGTTAGCTCAGTTCTCAGCATTCAGTATCTATATCATGTTCAGATTATGCTCTTGCTTTATTGCTTGTTCAGTGATGATGTTACTTCAGCTTTGCTCTATCATGCATGCTCAGTACCATTCAAGTACTGACGCATACGTGCGCTACATCTTCTCGTGATGTAGGTTCAGGTTCTCAGCATCCAGATCACGCTTAGATCGGTTCCCGATCTTCAGTTCAGCAGCATCAGTGGTGGGTCCTCATTCTTCGGGGACTAGTGACATGTTTATCTTTATCGCTTTTAGTCTTTTAGTTTCAGTTTTGCTAGATTTAGTTGGGGCATGTCCCAACATTTCTAGTCAGTTTAGAGGCTTATTTCAGGCATAGTTAGATTCAGCTTAGTTTTGAGTTAATAACTTCTTTGTATTAAACTCATCAGTTTTCATATTTCTCAGTTATAGTATATGGGTATTCCCCATCTTTTTATTTAATTATGATTTAGCTTCCGCACAGATTCTATTATTCAGATTATATTTAGTATGCTCATGATCATGCCAGCAGGGTTAGCTTGGGATCACTTGTGGTCCTAGGTCCCGTGTCCACGTCTCGGGGGTTGTCTCGGGGCGTGACAAATTGATTTTGTCTTAGTCGAGCTGCTAGAGTTTGAACCACAGTATAGGGAGCTGGTTCAGGAACATTCTCATTCTTTGAATTATGTTGAGGGTTCTAGGAGGGTTGTTCCTGATGCATACAAGGCTGCTTCATTTCTGGTTTGTTTCTTTGATGATAAGGAACCTGCTTTACAAAGTTATTAGAGACTCTTGGGAATTGGTTGTCATTGGCATGAGTAACCTTCTCCACAGGTTGTTGATCATTGCCATGACCAATTTGTTGTTTGTCTTTGTTGTTGGGATCATTGTTGTCATCACCCATATTTCTTACTTGATCATCGTCCCTATATGGTTTTTTTTTATGAGAAGTCTTCTGCCCTGTTGGATTCTGGAAAGCAGAGAGTGTTTTTATTTCTATTCTGGAAAGTAGGGTTGTTCTTGATGCATAGAAGGCTGCCTCATTTGTTGTTTATATTTTATGAGGAGGGAGTGCATTTCTGAACCAAAATCTGCTAACTAGATATTAGCAGTGCCTCTGTTGATAGAATGTTTCTATTTTTTTAACGAATTTATAAAAGCATGAAGAGAGGTAGGTATATAGCAAGTGCTACTCTATTTATCCTATTGGGATTGGATATCTGATACTTTAATGTTTTTTCTTTATTTCAATTTAATACAGGAAAAATATGAATAAATAATACGGGAAAAAACAACATCTCAATCTGATATTGATCAATGTGAAGCATACTACCAAGTTGTCGGAGGAGAAAAGAAGAAAAGAATATACAGTCTTGGATCTGAAGCAAAAACTTACTACGGGCAGAATCTTTGTGCCTCATCATCTGTAGCAGCACCTTCAGTTTCTCAATCAACATCGACAAGAAATATGGATGTGTTTGTAAAGGAAATGATTCCTTCCCTTACTAATCATTTTCTTCCGATTATTATGGAGAGGGTACAACAAGTGACACACATGGTGCCTCCTGCTACTACTAATGAGGACGTGGTTGATCCTATAGTTTCAAGTGATGAGGGTATATCCCTTAATTAGTCTACTGTAGCTTTAATTTTTGATGTTCTTTGTCTTTTTGAAAAGTACAAATTGTGCAATGACAATGGTTGATGAATGTAGGTTCTCTTAAGAATAGTTGATAGATTGCTTTTGATATTTTGCACCATAAGTATGTGATTTGGAATTTGCTATCTACAAATTTTGAACCCTCTAAATATTATTTTATATGAAATGTTTGTTAGTTTAGAGGTAATTTGTAATATTTTAGCAACAAATTTAGTGACGATTTGGACGTTGCTATAAAAAAATATTGGCGAAGGATTAGCAACGAAACATTTTTGTGGAAAATATGCTGGCTCAAATAGCAGAATATTTTGTGACAGATTAGTGACAGAAATTCCATCGCAAATTTATTTGAAATGAATAAATTAATTATGAAATTAGCAATGAATATTTTGTGACGGATTAGTGATAGAAATTCCGTCGCGAATTTATTTGAAATGACGAAATTAATTATGAAATTAGCAACGAAACTATATAAGTTTAACGACGGACCAGTCCGTCGCTAAACTTCGACGGAACTTATTTTTCATCGCTAGGAGATTACTAACGAGCGAAATAGTAACAACCAACAATCCAACGAACATCCGTCGCAAATCCAGTTTAGAGACGGAAAATCATAGATTAGCGAGGGATTTCGTCAGTCGCTAAATACTATTTTTTTTGTAGTGGTCTGAAGGATGAAGAGTTAAGTCAAAGCGGTGATAACGAGGATAATTTGCACATCGCCGACTGGGTTGGCGATGCTCGACAAACTCTGCTGAGAGACCCCGAAGGCCAAAATCTAGTAACGAATAAATTGTTTTTTTCAAAAAGAGAAAAAAGTATCCTGAGTAATCGTGACATTGTTAGACTTTGAACTTTCGATTGAAACAATGTTTTTTCTTAGCTTTTGAGAGTTTCCTAGTTGATTTTCAGTAGGGTTTTGGATTTGAAGCTAAATTAGAGCATTGTTAAGATTCGAAGATTACTACCCAGAATATGGAGAACATAATTGGTATTAATTTCTTACTTTTTATGATGTGTGGCTAAAACCTCATCCTTGGTGATGTGATTATGTGATTAATTGTCTTAGTTAGCCTATGGGTGTTAGTAATTACTGATTTAATTGTTGTGTTGAAATGGGTTTGATTGGTAATTGAGTGTTAACTTATGAATTGTAGCTTCAAATGTAGTTCTAGTCGAGTATTCTATGCTTGCTTGAGAAAGAGGTTTTAGAATTAAGGTTACCAATTGATTATTGTAGTGATTGGGATGTTATGGGTTCAGCTCGAGAGAGTGAATCTTAATTTGATCCTACCTATCTAGCTCGAGAGAGTAGGTAAATTGAGGTTTTGGGTTGTTCATAGTATGATGCTTATTGAGGTTCGAGAGAACTCACTTGATTCATGATAGTTGATCGAGATATGGCTATTACATCTAAAGTCTAGCCTACCCACTAAGATTTAGCGACTTTTGGTAATTAGTAATCACCCGTATAGCGAAATTGGCAATAAATCGATCACATCCCCAAGTATCCCTTTCTACTTGATTACTCCCCTTTTTCATAGTTGTTAATTGACAAACCTTATCTCCCCATTTCACACTTGTTTTCAACCCCTTTGATTTACTTCAATAGTTTTGATAATTTTCATTCGTACAATCGATTATAACATGTCTTTCACTTCGTAATTGAATTCTCTACCGTTTCACTACCTGTGGGATCGACCCCAACTCTTCATTGGGTTTATACTAGATTACGATCGCCTACACTTAGTATTGCATGAAGTGTAGTTGAGCGTTATCACCGATCAGGTCATTACATATATTGTGTTTGTTGTTGTTATTATTATTGTTGTATTGTGATTTCATACATATGAGAAAGCTCATTTTTGTCCTATGAATAAGAATGTTACATTTCGATACTAATTAATTTGTCTTTTAAGGTAAATGAAGTGTTAATTGTGTGTATTTTATTATCTTGTTGTTTTTTATGCTTATGTTATTATCTGCTTTTAGAGAGCTGGCATGTATAGCTTAGGCAACACATGCTTATTGAATGTTGTTGTGCAATCTTTCATGCTCACCGTAGTGTTGCTTCAGCTACTTACACAAATCGATCAAGTATCGATATGTGATAGTAAGTATCAACTTAGAATTTTTCCTTTATTTTTATCCATTTGAATGGCTTTTATACCTTAGCTGATTAATGTCATTTATTGTTGCAGCTTACATGGATGGACACTGTGTAGTTTGCATGATTTAACATCTACTTGATCTTTCTTTGTCTAGTGCCTTTGAATATGTCTAGCCGAAGAAGATTGTTAGCCACTTCAGAGGTATTCTTTGTCTTTTAACATGAGAGATATCCCCATCTTACAGACGCACACACATGGAATAAGGTGAGTTCACGTGAATCTATGCTTCCATCTCTAAGCCCCTTATAGTTAACGTACCCTAATCATTTATGTATTTTCTTTTGTAGTTTACTTTAATTTTACATCAAAGGTTGAAATTAACATTCTCATCAATGAAGTACATAATAAATAATTTGCCTAATAGGTACGTTTTTAAAGTAGAAAAACTCATTGAGGACCATTATAAAATAAATGCTACTTACAATAGTTTGTTCGTCAACTTTTACATTTAGCCTCTATACCAACAATGTACCTTATATTTCTTTGTGTTCCTTATATTTGTGAAAATATTATATTTTTTTTCTTACTTCGATGGGAACCAACAAGAAGATGCACAAAAATTCCTATCATGCTTTCTCAATCAACTTGAAAACTGTTGTAACAATTATATAAGAGATAAAAGACAACATTAGAAGGAGGCATTTGGTGGTCTCCTTGTGAGCAAGGTAAGCATTTATATGTTTGTTCTCTGAATTTTAATGATGTTGTTTTTGTTGTTTATTTGAGCTGAGGGTTGTTCAAAAACATCCTCTCTATCTTCCAAAGTAGGGGCAAGGCCAGCTTACATTTTGTATGTCATGCTTGTAAATATGGAATTTATATTGTTAATCTCAATATTACTTTAGCTTATAAGTTATTAATTTGTGTTGATTACTACAACTTTTAAGTATTTATTATTTCATATTCTATGTTTAGATTATTAATATTTGTTACAAGTTACATTTTGATTATTAATATTTATTTCTTTACAAAATTTACTCTTTTTCTATTTTTATTTAATGATCAGATATTTTAAAAAGTTCATGTCATAAACTCAATGAAGATTATTTTGACCACGTGAAGAGCGCATAAATTTATTAATTATATATATTTATAATAACATTTAATATATATATATATATATATCAAAATACACAAATACTTTTAAAAGAGCAATCTACCTTTTGAAGGTAATTATATCAATGATAATGGTACTAGGAGAAAATATAAAGAAAATTTATCGAAGATTACTATTGGCATAATACATAAAGAGGACCTTTAACTTTGCATCAATTCACAACTATGACCCTAAACTTTGCCAGTGCACAAGTAGGCACTTTAACTATCCAAAAATTTAACAATTAAACACTCGTATCCTACATGGCAAAGTGCGTGAAACACACTTTAATTAGGTGCGTCAGTGGTAAAAGTAAAGGCCCCCAACGGTAAAAAAAGGCTTAAATGACACTTCTACCCTTAATGAATCTCTTTCATATATATATATATATATCTATTTTCCTTTTTTAAATCAAAATCTCACTTTACTCTCTTCTTTCTAATTTCTTCAACAACTTTTGCCATTTTCCTCTCTTTCTTCACAATTTTCTGCTCATTGAAATGACATCAAATTTTTTTTGTCATTGTGGAAAAAGAGCTTTAATGAAGATTTCTTGGTCCGTAAATAACCCAGGTCGCTGGTTTCTTGGATGTGAAGATGGTCGGGTAAGGTTTCATTTTAGATGACCTTTTTTTGTTTAAATTCTAGCATTCAAGATACAATTTTATGATTATTTTGTTGCTTCTTAAACAGGCTGGATGCAAGTTTTTCAAGTGGTGCGAAATTGATTATAACGAACAAGCTAGAACTATTATTTCGGGATTACAAAAAAGGATAAGACAACATAATGAAGAAAATAAAAAAATTAGGAGAAAATATCGAGTTTTGTTGATCGTTGTGATCCTATCTTGGATTTATAGAGAGTTCTTTATGTAGTGATTGTTACGTATGTTGATTTTGGGTACTTTGGTTGATTGCCGGAGTCATTTTGGGACTGTAATGTAGTTTTCTTTGGGTTGATAGCAGCCTACTATAAAGAAGTTTTTAAGTTAATGATAATGAAATATTGTAAATTAGTTGTTGAATAATTGTATGTTAGTTTTGCAAACGTATCTTGATACTCCAAAATATTTGTAGACATAACTTCTGTTGCTAATTGACAATTTTTGGATGTAATTGGAGAAGAACAAACACTAACGAAAACAAAAGAACTATATTGACACCGGGACGTGTAATAAAGGTGCTATGATATTCTTCAAAAGCTAGTATAATTGGCAAAACAATTGGCTCTTGAAGATGCTTATGTGGAGCACAAAAGCAACACCAATGTACAATTGGCAAACCTCATGTTTCTTGCTTCAATGCTACTGTAACCTACAGATAATAGAGTAACTTGTATGCTTTTTATTTTAACAACAGAAATTAAAAGGAAAATCTTATAATATAACAGCAGCTCCGTACATATTACATCGATCAGTAAAATAGCTAGCATCCACATACTACATCAATAAAATAGCTCATACCCATATGAAGCTATATCTAATAAAACAACTTAAATTCACATAGTATGTACTAAACATCAATAAGGTTTTCCATAACAAACACCAAAAAGCTTTACAAAATATCAACTTAACCTCCATAAAACATGCTTCATAGCCATAATAACCTTAAAAGAGTTGTCTAAAGGCAAATGTACATCAAAATATCCAAAAGTACATCAAAATGATCAAAAGTGGAATAATTTAAAGGCAAATCTAAATGCCACTAGCATTGTTTTACGTGAATTATGCCTTCAGAAAATATATATCAAAATAAGCAAAAACAGAGTTGTCCAAAGTGTAACCTTATCACTAGCATAATTGAACTCTCATGGTACCCATTTAGATTTGATTTGAATTTTTTTCCGTTGTTGCATTTGTTGAAGTTTATTTCCCGTCATAGCTTCTTTTCCTTTCCATTTCAAACCAGGTGGTTTGAGATGCATCCTTTAACGTTGTCCCACTTGAGATAACTCTTTCACTTGATCTCCCGGGCTATATAATTCATATACATTAGGTTACCTATACATTACTCTTTATATATAAATAAAGATGAAAAAAAAAACCAAGTTAAGAACACACATACATTAATGACTTGTCTTCCAGATTGTATATCTGTGTAAACACCAAATCCAACATCTCTTCTACTCTTCCTTCCAAATGAATAAGATGCCCTTGTAGAAGAACTATTTGTCTGCTTTTTTCTTCCTTCAACTCTTGAAGTTTCTGGACATAAAGAAGTGGAATGTTGAGTGCTAGACTGACTCACCGATAGTTGTGAGGGCTGTTGACGAGGTTGTTGAGAGGGCTATACAATAAGAAAAAGATTTAGAAGTTTAAAAATGATTACGTAGAAAAGAAATATCAAATACAGTACTTACCACTGATTTACATGTCCTTTTATTATGCCCAACTTGATGGCATTTGGAACATGTCATTTTTACTCCATTTTTTGATGCTTTCCCCCACTTTTTTTTTCTTGGTTCATCTTTATCTTTTCTTCTACATCTGCCTGGTCTTCCGGGCATTGGCTTAACTTCAGGGGGCTCTATTTGTGGGTTATTGGTTTCCGGCCACATTTTCATATTAGAGATAGGCTGTAAGAAGTACTTATAAGCACGTAGGAATGTATCTTTTCGGTACCAATGCTCTACATAATTTTCTGGTTCTTGTCCAATGTGATACAAGGCACAAACTAGATGTTGGCAAGGGATACCTTTCAACTGCCATAACCTGCAACTACATGTTTTATTAGCCATATTGACTATATGCCTATATTCTCCTTCCAGAATCTCAAATCCAGTGTCATGGTTCCAATTCACCTTTAGCTTCCTACCAATTTCTTTGTTTATTTCTAAAGTTAGTCTTGCCATGGGTGAAATGTCACTGATCCAAGTATCGACAAACTTGATCATATCTCCATGTCTATCCATCATTTTATGTCTAATATCTTCAAGCATACTAATCACAGATTTATGCCTAGGACCAACAATCCAAGAATTGAATGTTTCACACATATTATTTTCCACCACATCACACTTGGTTCTTTCACTAAAAAAAGCCCTACACCAATATTCTTTGTTATACTTAAGCAATGACTCACAAATGTTGTCACCAAGTTGTCCCAAATATGCAAATTGATCACTCAACTTTACTTCAAAACTAGCTTTGGAACACCTCCAAAATGCTTTTCTCCTTGCTTCACCTCTCCAAATCTTTTGCCAATTTGCCCAAATGTGCCTTGCACACATTCTCCTTTCAACATTAGGAAGCAACCCATCAACAGCTGAATCAAGACCCTAGAAAATAAAATAAATAGATGAAGTTCAACATTAAACACCAAAGTAATAAGGATAGAAAAACAGCACCTTCAAGTTCAAACTTAAAGAAAATACACATATGCCTCTACTTTCAAAGTAAATAGACATGAAAAAGGATGTTACGTCATAAAGCTTAAGTCCAATTTTAACAAGAAATAAGGCAGAAAATTTAAAAAGCTGGCAGAAATCAGCTTCTTTTTTCAAATGATAAAAAAAAATTAAAAGAAGAAAAATACAACACTATGTTTCTTGAATTTTAGATAGTGTTCTTGAGGTGTTTATAATTTGTTTGTTAACAACACTAATGTTTGTTTGTTCCCATTTATTTACCTTAGGAGACTCTAGATATCAAAGGATAGATTAATAAGAGCTTCATACATTACTGATAGGACAGAAATATGAACAAATACACATAATTTTAACAGAGTGGATATATTGATGCCAGGAAGTTGCAGGCTTTCTATGTTCAGAAACACATTTTCCTAGTAGTTTAAAATGTGGTATGGTCATTCCCTGTTTCTATACTACAATATCACACATGCCTCATTTTTCTATACTATAAAATCACATATGCCTCAACTGATTCAAAATTATAAATTGTAAATAAAAGATAAAACAAGTATAAAGAAGTAGAAGGCAGAAACAACTTATATAAACAAGTATAAACAGTTTAAAACAGTACCTTTTGCATGTCAGACATGATTGTTATGCCATTTCCGTCACCAAGTTGCAAATCTTGAATGAGATAGCTCAAGAACCAACTCCAAGAGTGTTTAGTTTCTTGGTCAACCACTGCCCAAGCTATTGGATACATTTGTTGGTTTCCATTTTTTCCAACAGCCACTAATAATTCTCCTTTACAAGCACCCTTCAAAAAACATCCATCCAATCCTATAATCTTCCTACAACCTTCAAGCCATCCATTCTTCAATGCCCCAAAGCAAACATAGAAATATTTGAACAAGTATTTTCCGGGGACTGTTTCATTATCAGTTCTCACCCAAAGTCCCAGGATTCGTACTCTTAATCATATCAGCATAGTCTAACAACTTTGAAAACTCTAGCTTCCAATCACCCAAGAACTTGTTGATAACATTCATCTTTGCCCTATAACATATTGATCTTCCCACTTTTAAACCCCACTTATTTCGTATTGTCTCTTGAAGCTTATGAACTCTAATATCAGGTTGGGATATTATTCTTTCCCTCATCTTTCTTTCCACATACTTGGCTGAGCATAATCTGTTCATGTTCTTTGTAGGACATTTGTGAACAGGATAATAATTTTTCACAGAAAAGTTTCCTGTATCTTTATCCAAGCTAGCAAAGATTTCCCAATTACATTTTCCTACACATCTTACCCTTACTCTATGAGGTTCATTGGGTTTAATTTTTAATTGAACCTTCTGTCGAACACCATAATCAGCAATTGCTTTTCTAAACTCAACTGCACTCTCAAATATCATACCCAATTCAAAGAAAGAAATGGAACAAGAATTATCATACCTCAATTTTTTGCTTTTTCTTCTTGAAGGTAAATCAACACCTGATTGTGCTAAAACATCTAGCTCTTCATCGCTATCTTCACTTGGTTCATCTGATGAACCAATGAACTCTTCATTACCTCCCAATCTACCAATATACTTGGCTGCCTTGTTCTTGAAAATATCCTCAAATCCTTTATCTATGCCAGCTTCTCCAACCTCAACCTCTTGATTCTTGGAAGATTTTTTAATTCTCTTTTTTGACTTTGCAGCTTCATTCCTCTTTTCTTGTCTCAGATTTTCTCTAAAGGCTCTCAATTCTTCATCAACTTCACTGTCATCCTCATCCGGAACCCCATCTAAATCTTCCTCTTCAAAGTCAAGAGAGTCACTATTTTCTTCCTCATTATCATCACCATCTCCCTCGTTTAAGAGCCCATTTATACCATCCTCAGGATGTGAAGCTTTAGAGGAATCCCCTAATTCTTGAATATTTTTTTCACCAGAAAATGTTCCCAAGACAGTGCTAGTAGTGGGCCCCCTTTCTTCAACAATCACATGCTTCAAATACAAATTGAAATAGGACCCACTCCACAATTCTTTAACACAATTGTATAGTTGGTTGTCACTTTCTAACTTCACAAATCTATGGGTAGTAGGGTCTTCAACATAAAAAGCTTCAATTTCATCATACCCAGCATCTTTTGCATAAGATTTCATTTCGGTCAAAGAGAAGTGGTCCTTGTCTATGCTAAATATAATATTGTCCAATTTCGAAACATATTGACCTTTATAAAATCTACCTCCATGGTGAAAAACAGCGATAATGTGACCCATATGTTCAATACTATGAAAAAAAGAGCAAATTTACAGTTGTGGTAAAAAAATCATACTTTTATATAAAATTATCAAAAACGAATTTCAAAAGGGAAAATTAAACGTACCTTTACTAAATTGAGGAAGAAGAACAGATTGACATCAAGTAAGTGAAATTTCAGCACAATTCTTGAACGATTTTACCTTTGATTCAAAGGATGAAATGTAGGAACTTAGGATTAGGGTTTTGTAGAGAAGAAAGTGGAAAATGTTGTTGTATGTTCTAAGCATAGGATCAGACATGTTCACTGATATTTATTTTATTTTTATTTTCAGTTTTTTAATTGAAAAATCCACGTGTATTTATTTTAATTAGTTGGCAGCCACGTAGAAGCGTTTGTATATCACGCACATTGCCTGGGATATACGAGTGTTTAATTGTTAAATTTTTGGATAGTTAAAGTGCCTACTTGTGCACTGGCAAAGTTTAGGGTCATAGTTGTGAATTGATGCCAAGTTAAAGGTCCTTTTTATGTATTATGCCTAATTTAAATAATGTAATTTGTATAATTGTTTAAAGTTCGTATGTTTATGTTTGTATCAATTCGTTATTTCGAGTTTTGTAGGGGTGTACATAGGTCGGTTTGGTTTGGTTTTTCATTAACAAAAAAACTAAACCAATTATGTCGGTTTATTAAATCTAAAAACCAAATCAAACCACATAAAGTCAGCTTTTTCGGTTTCGGCTTTAGTCGATTCTTTCGAGTTTTGTAGGGGTGTACATCGTATGTGTTTTGTATTCAGTTTGTCAGTAACCTTTAATTCCGGATTTTCTATTACTCAATTATACAAAACACATGCGAATTATACAAATGTTCCCGTGAAGTATACAAAATATTGCCAGTGCTTGCTTCTCTCCTCCCTCTCCCAATCTCGCTCGTCAGATAAACAAATACATATGTATATCAGTTACATATATACAATTATCTAACCGATATACATATACAATTCACCTCTCTCCCACTCTCTACCCTCTCTTGCTCGCCTCTCTCCCCCCTCTCCCAATCTCACTCGTCACTCTCCTCCCTATAACATGTAGCTACAAATCGTAATTAGCCAACTATAACTATGGAGCGTAATTAAACTATTTTTGAGTGGATATATGCAAAAGTTCCCCAATTTTATTTATATAGTACTCCCTCCGTTTCACAAAGAATGGTTTAGTTTGACTTGGCATGAAGTTTAAGAAAATAAAGAAGACTTTTGAATTTTGTGGTCCTAAATTAAAGTTATGTCAAAAGTACAAAATTGCCCTTTAATCTTGTGGCCTTAAACATGTCATGTGGAAAGCTGAAATTAAAATGTTACCAAAAAAGGAAAGAGGTCATTCTTTTTTAAACAGACTAAAAAGGAAATGAGATCAGTCTTTTTGAAATGGAGGGAGTATCTTATTTAGTTATTATGAGTTATAAGATAAAGTTTTAAAAATTTATTTAGATAGTATGCAATTTGAATTTTGAAGTTGTATTTTTATTCATCAGTACAAAAATTCATAAGTTGTGGAGATTATTAAAATTGTCTCAATTTTTTATTCAATTTTACCAAATAAACAAAAGTTCATACCAAAAACATATTATCACAAAGTTATTTTTAAAAAAATACAACATGTATTGATTGACCTTTAGTTCACTAAAAAGGTAAAACTAACATGAGTTGTAGTGTACTACTGTTTAATATAATCCTTATCCACATAGTACGGTTAATCTCCTCATGTGAGTATATGTTTCTCAATATAAATAGTTTAAAGATTGGTACAAGAAATAATACAATTTTTACAGTATGATGGTTGGTTGTTCACAACCTAGCTGTATCTATCGTCCTTTTTTTTTTTTTTGTATCAATATCAGCAATGCAGATCATCCAATGATAAACTTAATCAACTATAAATTTGATTGGTGAGTGTAAATGTCATATTTGATGTAAGTGATTTAAATGATGATAAGAGTATATAAATGTAACATCCCAGAAAAATTTTCGAACTAAGACTCAAACCATCCTTCGTTGTGAGTAGGATTTTACCAAGGAATTAAAATTTCTTAAGTGTTAAGTTCACTAGATGTAACACCTTGAGTTTCAAAAGAGAACTAAATTGGAAATAGCAAAAATCTGAAATTTTGCATGTTAAGCTGAGTATGAGTTTTGGGTTTACTTCAAACGACCATAACTCCTAGCTCAGGATGAGTTAGGTGTGCTACCAGATACCGTAGGAAAGATCTTTGAATTATCTTTCCAACGCTGCCAAGTTTACTAAGTTACGAGTTCGTATGAGGGAGATATGTGCATTCGAAGTTGGGCTATCTAGATAAGGAAAATCAAAACCGGATTTTAGAGGGGTATTTTGGTCTTTTCCTTACCAAATCAGATTTAGTTCATTTTTAGTAATAATTTAGGGGTCTAATCTGATTAAGTTCAGTTTTATAATCCTAGTTTACGCCTAGGGTTTTAGTTGAGAGTTCAAGAAGAGAAAAGAAGAAGAGAAAAGAGGAGAAAAAATGAGAGGATCAAGCGTTCGTCGAGATTCTTGCGTGTTGTAGCGGATTTTCGCCATGGGTTTGATCCCTAAGAGGTATGTAAGTTTCCATAGTGTTGGGTTTGTTTACCCACATGCCAAACATATTATTTTCAGTGAAGTTTCATTCTCAAAAAGTTGAAAGATTTAAGTTCTTGAAGTTCTTTCTAAATCTTGTTGTGTTGGGTTTTTGATGATTTCTTGAGATCAAAGTGAGTGCTTTAAGGGCTGTATTGAGTAGATTACAGTGTACTTATGTTAAGTAATTGATTCTAAGTGATTGGGGAAGAAACCATTCGATTCTAAGCGAGTTAGGGTGAGAAAGCGACCAAGGAAAATTCGTCGAATTTTCTAGGTTAGGGCTTGGCACGATGCGCCAGCCAGAGCGCCCCAAACTCTTCTCTGATGTTTAGGGGCTGGCGCCCCGCGCCACCCATAGCGTCACGGTTCCTTGCCCCATCCAATTTGTCATCGGTTACCCCGTTTGAGTTTGTTTAAAGTGCACCTTCACTCCTTTTCGATTCTAAGCTACTTCTAAACACCTAAAATCATTCCTAACATGATCATAACATTGAATTCATAATTCAAATTCAAGGTAGAGTTAAGAGTTAAGTTTTGAGAATTCTTTCGAACATTTTTCAGAAAATCCCTTTTTGTCTTTTTGAGGAGTCTTCTACAAATTCTAATAACTGTTTTATTTAAAAAATAATTAGACTGATTTTAAAAGTCGCCACTTAATTTTTAAGGAAAAATCAAGAAAACTATTTTTTCAAAAGATTAAAACAGAAATCTAATGAAAATATTCAAAGGGGTTCGGGGTTCATATTAAGCATTTCGAAAAGGGTTTGAAAGTACCTGAAATGCCCGCTAATACGCGATTATCCGACAATTAATTATTTGGCTAAATTCGTTTGACTTAATTTAAATTGAACATTTTTTTATAGTTAGAATCGTTTTAAAAGGAAAAGGGGGGGAAATACGGGAATACAATCTAAGTGAGATAATTTGCAAAATTATTCTTTAAGTTCATTTAAAAGACCGATTTAGTTAAATTGTTAAGTCAAAATGGGTGTCTTTCGGGGATTTGAATTTTTTTGACCTTAAGATTGACAACAAATATTAACAAGTAAACAAATATAATCAAAATGAAGAGGAAAAGATATTTGGGCCCAAATCTGGTTTTCCTATCTGCCTGGGCCAATATTTGGACCCATTTCGTTTTGGGCCTTTGGCCCATTTGAATCACTAGTATCTGTCCTAGTCTAACAAATAATAGCAAATAAGTAGGCTTAGGCCCAAAAATACAATTTTTTGAATTAAGAGTTTAAATTTCTCGATTTTGTTGCTTCTTTTGACTCTGGGACCTGTTTGTCAATTTTTAGGGTTGGCCGACTCGAAAGGAAGTGATTTAAGCCTTTACGGCCCTCTCGAAATGCGAGGAAGGTAAATAAGAGTCCAAGAGGACTCAGATAGTATCACATGCAACAAAAATAAAGAAAAAGAATTAGCATCCGAAAATAATAAGAATGATAATATGCATAAGATAAATTATCAACTAAACGGTGGAGTTCCAAAGAAGGAAATGCAAGTTCACAAAGCAAACCCAACCCAAGTTGATGATCAAAAGTTGATTATTTATGCTACTGCTTCCAAACAGAAAGCTACAAACTGTAGCTCACTTTTGTATATCAAATTTGGACAATGAGTCATATATCTTCAAAACAAAATAATACTAAATCATACTAATAGCACTGACAAATATAAAATCGAGCCAAATAAACAATAAAACAAGAAGAGATCAAATAGAATATTCGTGTACATTAAAATAAAAACAGTAACCATTTTACTTCCCAAAAAATCTGCTACCTCGAAAGAATTTAAACAACCAAAAGTTGCAACCATTTGACTCTCACATGTATTCTCAACTCACAACCAAATCGAAGACATAAGCCAACACACTCACATAATATGCAAGGACTCAAGAACCACGTTGATGAAGCAATAACAACTACAAGGGAGGGAATCGATGCACCTCACTTCATTGCTGAAAATTAACGAATTCCTATGAACTAAAAAAAATAAACTACAATAGAGAGCTTAAAGATATAGTAAACAGAACAGGAAAATCAGGCAGAGAACTAGAACAAAGGAAAAGGAAGATAAAATCTGGGAAGGGAACATACACACAACAAGAACCAATACTCCGAGTCAAATTCAATCATCACAAGTAAAAGATTTAGAATGAAGGCGCTAGAGACATAAGAAGAAAACCAAAATCTTGACGTCTTGATCCATTCATCCAACTCGAGGCGCAAGAATGAAGAACGTGACGTCTAACATAAAACACTATTACAGTTTTATGGTGAACAAGAACAAACTAAGACTAGTACGACATTTCAAAATCGATCACGGCTATACCATAAAAAATAAGAAGACGAGAGCAACAAAAGTCAGGAACCAGCCTTCCCACGTCTATACACACATTCAGGAACGAAAAGCTAATAAATCAACAAAACAAAAAGAACTAACTCTTATGGGAAACCAACAAGAAAATGAACAAACAAACAAAATGCAACTATAACTAGGAGTGACAAATTCAGATTTAAACGAGCAAAAGAAGGTATAGAATATATCATCAACACCATTAGTAAACTACAAATAGAATAGGCGAGGGACTGATAAAAAAAATGAAGAAATATACCTTTTGTCGGAGCAGCGAACGGGAGACAGCGAGCTTCTAAACACGACTCCACCACCAGCCACGCTTCGCTGGGTTCCGGCGAGAGCTTTCAGCAAAAGAGAGTAGGAAACTCGACACGGTAGTTTGAGATTAGAGTTCCTAAATCTAACTACTGTATTTGTGCCCCCCTTTTATGTATTTTCCGTCTGTTTGTTCCTCAACTTTTATATATAAACTATGTTCTTCCACCTCTATTTTTTCCAACTCTATTCTTTTCCCCACCTCTAAAACTGAAGACAAGGACTTTTATAGATGAAAAATAGGGTCCAAAATGGGGGGAAACCGAGTGGAATTTGATGAAATTTTCAAAATCCTCAGGCTGAAAGCTGTAGAATAGTACGATCTTTGTACAATTCCTCAACGGAATTCAAAGGAGGAGCGTCCGATTTGGTGCAAGGACGAAATCGAAAGGAGATTACGACACCTGGAAAATGCTCGTACGGAGAGGATAAGGGAGAGAGGGAGACAGACGCGGATCGGGTTCGCTTTGGGCTGGCATTTCGCTGGACTGCTGGGTCGCGATTGAGGAAGAAGACACGTTGTGGGGGTACTGGTTTGGGCGTTGATGTGTGTATGTATTTGTTGTTGTTATTTGGAATTGTATTGCTGGGTCTTTGTACGTTGTTGTTAGGGAATTTTTTTAAAATGTCAATATTTTAACATTTAATAGGACCCCTTAGCCACACTTTTAATATTTATTAAAAATGTCAATATTTTAGTTTGCTATGTATCTAATTCACATTGTTTTTATTTGTTCTAATTGAAAGAATACAATTATTTAATAATAGAGAGGAAAAATTTAGGGGAGATAATATTTTTAAAAAAGAACATATCACTTAAAATACTCATCAGTTACAAATTCAATATTTTATAAAAGAAACATATCACTTAATATCTCTCATCTTTATAAAAAAAAATCCCCAAAAAAACAAATCCTCTGTCTTCTTCATCATTCTCGCATGAATTTGGCGGCGGCAACAATGGAAAATCGAAAGGTTAAGCTAATGTGTAGCTATGGTGGAAAAATTCAACTTCGTCCTCACGATCATCAACTATCCTATATTGGCGGCGAATGCGATACCAAAATCCTCTCTGTTGAAGTGAATTTGATTAAATTTACGTTTTTTTCTGTTTGACAAGAAGATTTTGAAAACGGGATAATTTTGTTGACAAACAAATTTGGAGAAGGAATTTCAACTGGAACTTCGATATAATCGGTGAAATACAATCGATCAAGTGTTCGTTAACTGTTGAATTATTAATTTGTTTGAAAAATTTGACATGAACGTTTTTTTATTTTCTTGGGTAATTATAATTTTTTTGGATGACGAGGCAGAGTTTTACAAATGCACAAGTGAATACAAATTTGAATTTGGATTTGGAGAAAAAAAAACATAGCAGACGAAGAAGATAGAGAGAGTCAAAGAAATAAGGTTGCAAAAATTATATTCATACCAGAATTGTATTCATATTAATTTTTGTTTGTCAACTGTTTTTCTTTTACTCAGCATTTGTATTTTTATTAAGAATATTGTATTTCTTTTTGAGTTTGTAGTCCTCTCAATATGTAAGTCAAATGGATTTGTATTTCTTAAGTACAAATATATCATATTTCTTTTCACATTAAATTTGTACTGCTTTTTTAAGAATATGGCATCCTTCCTCAACTGATTGTATTATTTTCACTTTGTATGCTATTTTTTTCCTGTATCCTTTCTTAAATCGTATTCATATGTAATGATTGGATTATATTGAGATACAATCACTAATATTTTTGTAATACAAATAATAGAAAAATATATGTGGCAGATATGTAATACAATTTTAATCACTGAGATACGATATTTAGTTTTTACTATGAAAGTAAAATATCAATTTTAATTTAAATGGTAAAGTGAGCACATAAAATACAAAAGTTGTTGGTATACAATTATGATGAAAACATAGTAAAAAGGAAATACACGCTTGTTGTCATTGAAATTGATATTAAAACACAAAAATGAGCACAATAAATACTAACTTCAATTGAAATACAAAAGTGACTTTGTTAGTTTATCATTATGATGAATGCAAAAATAAAAAGAAATATAAACTTGTCTGTATACAATGTGAGAGTTAAATTCAAATTGATTACAGTAAAATATTCACCTCAATATGATATTCAATTTTCAATACAAAAGATGCATACCTTAAAAGGATTGTTATGAATATCTTTAGAAATATAATTTCCAATTTTTGAAAAAAAAATACCAAAAATAACAGGAGGGAGTTGAAAAATGGAAAATTATTGGAAGAGGTAAATTTGAGAGAGAGAGAATTTTTTTTAAAAAAAAATATGAGAGAGGAAGAGTTGGAAAATGTGTAATTAAGGTGAGACAAAATAGGAAGTAAATTAGGATACACAATATTTTCTAAAATAATGACATTTCGACATTTTTACTAATATTTATAAAGTATGAAGGTTTTTACTAATTAAGTTAGATTTTTTGACTAGTTTGCTAATTTTCCCTTGTTGTTATTGTATTGTTTTATGTATGGATGGGTCTTTTGTGAACAATTGAAAGTGGGCTGGGATGAATTGATTTGTTTAATGGGTCAAGATTTGGGCCAAAGTTGGCTAAATTTTTTAAGTGAAGATGGGTTAGGTTGATAATAGGATCAATTAGTCATTTGGAATTAAGAAATTAACCCGATCAAATTTAATTAGTAAATTCGATTAAAACTTCAATAAGATGAATTAATATTAATTAATTAACAAGCTTCTTAATTTTAACGAAATAAAATAAATAACTCGACATATAAACTAATTAATTCAAAATAGTAACTAATAGTTAGCTAAACTAATTGACAAAATTGTAAGCAAAACTAAAATCTTTTTGAGACTATTTTTGAATATTCATAAAATATACTAATTATATACAAAATCATATAAAACATATATATTACTTAAAAATTATAAAAATGGTAAAATTAATTAAAAGTAACTTGAAATATATTTTGAACTTTATATAAACTAATTATTTCAAATCATTTGGAATTTAAGAAACTTGGTGATTAATCTATATTGTGGAGGTCTAAAATTTGGTGTCAACAATAACTTGTTTCAAGACTCGAGTAAGTGAGTATGAGAGTGAGAATAATGTATTCATGAGTTTACCTTGTCATCATGAGATCTTTCTTATCATGAACTATAACTCTTGAATTCATAATTCACATTTAAGAGAGAGTTAAGAGTAGGGTTCAAGAAACCCTTTGAGTTCAATTGTGAATCCTTTGCGATCAACTATCGATTTGAACTAAGTTTTGAGGAAGTAAATCAGAAAATAAGAAGAGTCGTATACATGAGTTCCATATAATTATGTAGACCATCGAGTCGAGTTGTTTCATGCCCATAATTTCGCATGAACTTCGTAAGTTGAGCATATTTCAGAGGAGTGGTATCTTCAAGTTCTAAGCCTTTAAATGTTAAGTTCCTAATCCCTTTTGAGAAGCATCTTTGAGTACTTGAGTTGAATTGTTCATGCCCATAATTCCGCATGAACCTTATAAGTCGAACAGTCTCGAAATGAAAAGTATCTTTGAATCCTTGAGTTGAGTAGTTCATGCTCATAATTCCACATGAACTCTGAGTTGATCATTCTTGAAATGAGTAGTATCATTGAAGTTCTTGAGTTCCAAGTATTTGAGGTCTATCTATGGTTATTGAAAATCTTGCATTGAGTCGTTCATGTCCATAATTCAGCATGAGCCATATTTTAAGAAGTCTTTTACAAACGTTTTAACTTTGTTTTAAGACTTAAGTTTTGAGTTCAGTAAAGAGTAAAGTTGAAGTTATTTTATTCAAAAGTATATGGGGACTATGTATTCCCAAATGAGTTTTAAAATGTTTTCACATTTAAACAAGAACGAAAACTGAGATTTCCAAGGAGCCTACGGGCTAGTTTTCAGAAAAGAGTAATCACTTTCTAAATGAAGCAAGAGAGGAAACTTTGATTTCCAAGATAGCCTTTGAGCTAAGTTTTTGAGCACTAATCTCAAATCACAGAAGAAGTATGTTTATAAAACATAAAGAGCTAGTATATTTTGGGAGTAGTATTGAGAACCGATATGGGGGAGGGTTCAGAAAACCCCGAGCCGCCATAAACCATGTAGCCATCATGGGTAGAAAAGGGTCATACTTTTTAGATGAATCCTTTTCGCATAGACTAGTGGATCCACTTAGTAGTTCAGGTCCTATGCCCTTGGCAAGGTATAGGATGCTCTGGCAGCGTGAGGGAAATCGTTGTATCATCACAATAGCTCTTACGTGATGGTTGCCAGTTAGAGAAACTCCCACGGGAGTTATTGTATTCTTATATACATAGTTATTTGTATTTTTACATACATTTCAGAGTTATGTTGTATCCTTGCATACACACAGAGTTGGCATCATATTTTTAAACAGTTTTTCTTTATATTGCATATGCTTTAAATTGCTTTATATTGAAATGAGTTCAGTCATATTGAGTTGAGTACCCAGAGTCGAATATCATGTCTTTGAGTTGATTATCTTATCTCTGAGTTGAGTATCTTATCCTTGAGTACTTCTGAGTTGAGTAAGTTTAAGTAGTTTTGAGTACCCTTGAGTATTAGAGCAAATCAGCCGGTCCCAATTCGATAGGCTGGGACTGGTTTAGGGCATAAGACTCACACTTACAAAGTGATAGAGTCTAATTAAGAATATTTGAGGTTTTGGCAAAAAACATCCTTAAACTATATTCTCAATTTAAACTACATCTTTAAATTATTATTTTTTTAACAAAAAAAAATATCCTCCAAGTATTTAAAACTTAACAACTTCCATCCCTCTATTAAAATTTGTCAAAAAATTAGCGAATTCCACACAAAACATATACAATTCATACTATTCTCATAAAAAATATCTATAATTTTATTACTTGTTGGAAAAAACTTTCAAAATTAATTTTTTTAGACCCTTGTTTACTGTTAAAAAAAATGTTAGGACAGTGTGAGTTTGCAAGGAGACATGATCTGCTCTTCTCCTTTACCAATTGAATGAAGTTGGAGTTTAATTTTACACCATCTTCACCTTACAAAGTCAAAATGTCGTTATATCAATAATTTTTTGGGGCAAACAGATAGTTGAGGTAATCAAGATTCAGCTATTTTTGATCTCTGGTACTCGAGTTTCATTTTTCATTATTAGAAGTAAAAGTCTTCGATCGACACCACTTTTTGCAGATTCAATGAGAAGAAAACATTTCAACTGATAATTTTTTTATATCAAATCAAATGAAAAGTAAATAAAAACAAAATTGATAATTAAAAGGAAGACAATGCAAAACGTTGTTGCTAAAAAAAATCACAATATTTTATCTTAGATGCATGTAGATGGACAAAATTGATTTATTCGGGCAGCTTCAGAGAGTTTTGTTGAGAGTAGTATGAACCGTACGTGTTTTTGTGAACAATTTGTTAATTTTTGACAAATTTTAACAAAAGGATGAAAGTTGCTAGATTATAAATAATAGAGGGATCTTTTCTGTTAAGAAAAATAATTTGAGGATATAGTTTAAGCATGTTTTTAGCCAAAAACTCAGAATATTTCAATGGGTTAGGATGTACCAAATCGGTTGGTCCCAATTTGATAGGGTAGGACGGGCTTTGAACGTAAGACTACATATATAATATAGTCAAATTAAGAAAATTCAATCATGTATCGAATCGGCCGGTCCCAATTCGTTAGGGTGGGGCGAGTTTAGGGCTTAAGGGGGACTGGGACAGGTAGTTCATTTGAGCCCGGTGTCCCGGACCGAACCGGCTAATCTCGGTACTACCCGATCCGATTAAAGTAGATGGGTTCTCTTAACTATTTAAATCATTTGATGCAAAAATAACTGCACTTACTATTACTTTTTGCAAATAAATACAAACAATATATGATACTGTATCCCCCTCTTTTTATATTACTAGAAACACACGGGCCCAACATGGAAAACGTTATATCAAAATTTAATATCGAGTAAAAGTTGAATTGTTATTACGTATCGTAAAATGCAAAACGTACTTAAAGAAGACAAACTTTTTACATATTACTTAATTGTTTGATGATATTTGCTAAGGAGTCAAGTTTACAAGATAGGTATGTACATTTCATTTACATGACAAAAAAAATGCAATGCTTCGTACGGAAGGTTAACTAAGGTGTAGTATTAGTTATTGTGGTCTTTGAAAACATAACATTGAGACCTGTTGCATTAGGTAGAAAAGAGGGATTAGTATTCATGAAAATATCTTGGAAAAAAGATTGAATCACAATTAGTAGTTTACACACAAATAAAAGTACAGATTTGTCACTTCTATTGTTTTAAGTTTATAAAAAATACACATAAACCAACCATATCCTCGATAACGTAGCAAAAGGTGGCTCTATCCATATTCCAAAGGCGAGAAACAAAAGATTTTCCACTGGCGGTAAAATTAAAATACAAGAAATTAAAATACAAGAGTAAGTTTCATTTGTAAGCAAAAAAATGGTCTATAAACAAAATAGTTATAAGCTAAAAATTAAATGTTCCAACTCCATTTTAAAAAGAATTCAATTTCTAGCTTCAGAAGTACTTAACTATCTGACTTTCACTTAGCTATCTAAATTTCACTTAGCTATATTGCAGTACTAATGCAAAGGATTTACTCAACCTTTGATGAGTCATTTTTTAAAATAAATTGTCAATTTTTTTGATGGTGTTTCATCTTCTAATGAGGTTCTTCCTCAAGTCATTAAGGTACTAATTACTTTCTTTGAGTTTGAGCTTAAAATATGAGAAGTATCTGAGATGATATAAAGGGACTAATGTCCAGACCCCAATTGAATTAACCAGTATTATACTTTCTTTTTCATTTTCTAAAAATGTGTCTTGTCTAATGCCTTATTTGAAGTCCCGAGTCATTTTCCTTACTCAAAGTCCTATTCAATTCAACTTTATTTGTTTGTGCTTCAACTAAGGAAATCTCTTTCTTATCGATCATCTTGCATCATAATATAGTTCACAACGTCTAGCTTGTTTTTTTTACAAAGCTTTGATCTATTTGTTTTGTTTTTATCACACGTTTTTCAACACCACTTTTTTACCACTGGTTAACATATATTCATGATAGAATTATAAACATACTATATATGTACAAATCCAACTTCGATATGAAAAATATGAGTACCTACTAATTGGAATATTATATAGCCACATGAACAGAGAATTAGCCCACAAAAACTGCAATCGCCAAGAAAAAAAAGGGGGAAACAACAAAATATCAGTAATCAACTTCACAAATCGCAACAATAAAATACTTTGATGTAAACAATAAAATTTCGATACTATTCATTATAAAAAGGCATAATACATAAATTAGACCCTAAACTTGGCTTTAAATTTTTAGTATGACCTCTAACTTTCATAGTGCACAAGTAGGCACTTTAACTATCCAATTCTCAAACGAAAAAACACGCGAATCCAACAACCAAATTGTGTGATATACAAACACTCCTACGTGGCTTATTGAGCCACTCAGTGGCTGCCACGTAATTAAAAAATTACACGTATTTTATAATTTTAAAAAAAAAAGAAATTAAAATACAAAAGGGTAGGGTCGTATTTTCTTTTCCCAATTTGCTCGATTTTCACTTAACATCAGCGGAGCCCAGCCCTAATTTATTTGCAAATCAAAGTAAAATTGTGAAGATTTGTGGTTAAAGTTCTTATCTTTTGGATGTTTATGTGTTGTTCTTCCTCAATTTAGTTTGGTTATGTTAATTTTTGCTTTTTGAAAGTTTATTTTTGATAGAAGCTGTCACCATGAATGTAAATTCACTTTTTTTTATACCTGAATTATTTGCAGACCAAGAAATCTTCATTATAGCTCTTTTTACACAATGACAAAAAAAATTAGAAGCCATTACATAAAAAACGACCAGAAATTGTGCACAAAAAGAGAAGAAAAGCTTGAGTACTAGAATTAGGAAGAAGAAGAAGAAAAATGGGATTTTGATTTGAAAAAAATAAAGATATATTTAAAAGGGATTCATTAAGGGTAAATTTATCATTTCCGTTTTTTTTTTTTTTTTTACTGTTGTGGGCCTCGAAAAATACCCCTGACGCGCCTGAATTGCATCTCAATCACGCGTTATGTCAAGTTGAATTCACGTGTTTTTTTGTTTAAGAATTGGATAGTTGAAGTGCCTACTTGTGCAATTTGAAAGTTAGAGGTCATACTTAAAATTCGAATCCAAATTTAGGGTCCATTTATGTATTATGCCTTACAAAAATCAAGGGATTCTTGTTCTCTAATGTAAAAGAGGGAAAGCATCGCTACATCATTTTTTTTTAAAAATCTATTGCTCTGATGTTTTAGAAAATGAAAGCTGCAAATTGTGGGCTATCAGATCTACAATTTTCTATATTTATTTTATCCTTCCAATTCAAATTCGTAGACGCCACAAAGACCCAAAATTTAGAATTTTATTTTGTAGTCCAAAAGATAATTCTACAAATTTGTATCTCAATCAAGCTTAATTAGAGACATAATAAATTGAAGTGGGACTTTCTTTCCTTAGAAATTCAATCAAAGATGAGAGAATCCAAAGAAAATTAAAAAATTATACAAAAGAGAGCAAATGGAGATGAGAACACATTGAGACAGAGACAGAAGAGATACAGGTACAAAAAAACTGCTACGTGTCTATTTAAGGGATACAATACATGACACGTAATATAAACTAACACATATTGATTATAGATTAAATGACCAGAGTATCCTTAATTTAAAAATAAATTACATTAAGCATACATGTTGAAATTGTCTTAAACTCTCTTCTATATAAGAGAAAAAAAATGTTTGATTGAGTATGATTATTAGGGGTGTATATAGTCGGGTTGGTTTGGGTTTTTTAAATATCAAACTAAATTATTTGTGTCGGATTTTTAAATTTATAAATCAAACCAAATCAATAAAACTTGGGTTTTTCAACCTCGGGTTTTTTCGGGTTTTTTCAGATTTTTGGGTTTTTCTGGTAAAGTATTCATACAAACATATAATTTACTTGTACTTCAAATATTTCTTTAGTCCTACCAAAATACAATTATCTAAGGTATTTCTTAAGAAAATAACACAAAATAATTAATGACACTAAAATATCCAATAAAAAAATAATAATGATTTGCGTAAAACAAATATTTCAAACTAACAAGTCATAATGAAACTGATCATAATTTAAAAGTACTAAATCATGCTAAAATAAGTTTAATAAGTATTAGTTACATGACTAAATATTAAAGGAAATTAAAATTAGATTATGTATTTTAATTGTCTAAATCAATGTAAAATTAAACTAAAGAACAAATATTCAATACTATTGTCATTCTTAGTGTTGAATTGACTTTCTTTTTGCATTAGTATTAATTTGATTTTAATTTAAGCTTTATTATAATTACCAACATCTGTGGACATTCTAAGTTTCAAACTTGAAATAATATATTAAAAGATAAAAACTATGAAAAAGTATAAGAAATATTTAAAAATTATATCAAAGTAAATATTTTTATGTATAAAATAAATTTTAAAATTCTATATATTATGTCAGGTTGATTTGATTTCGGGTTGATTTTTTTTAGTTAAAATCAAACCAACCCAAATATAGTCGGCTTTTTTTTTCCAACACCAAATCAAGTCAAACCAAACCACTAGTCGGGTTTTTTTCTGCTTTGACTCGATTTGTGATTCGGTTCGATTTTCGGTTTGTTTTTATACACCCTAATGATTATTACTTATTTTGTTTTTTCTTAATTGTTATAGAGCAATTGTTATTTGTAATTTGGAGTAAGTTATAAATAGTTGTCTGATTATAAATTATCTTATTATGAATAAAATAAGAAAGTTAAAGTAAAATTGTCTCTAAATATTAAAGAAAATCATTCTATTTTTAATAATTTTTTCAAAAAAAATGTATCAAATGGATTGAGATTAAAAAAAATGTATTTTAAAGATGATGTTAATAAATCTGAAATAAATTAGCGAGATTAGCGGAAATCATTCGATTTGACCTAAATTTTAGGCAAATTAAGTCTGAATCAATCATGTCAATTTTGCTACATTGGATTAGAAATTTCAAATTAAAAACAATGTAAATTTTATTTCGAGTTTTTGTTATAATCAATTTTATTTTATTTTTGAACGTCTCATGCAATTACGTATTCGTACTGCCAGATGGCAAGTGCGGGGAGTATTCCATTTTCTTGTTGTTTTATTTGGATGCGCTCGCCTAATAAAAGTCATGCATGTTTGTCTTCGAGTCCAAGCACGAATAGTCTAGAAGGATATCGCAATATTTTGCTATTCTAAATTAGGTGAAATATTTCATTTTTTATTTTTATCATGTATTCGATTATGAAATTTGTAAGTCTTTTGAGATAATATTTATATATTTGATAATTGTATAACAAATATAATATTTAAAAAATTACAATTAAAGAGAGAGCAACTTAAATCTCGAAATTGGAAAGTTGCAAGGTTAATTAGGATGGAGGGATTAAATAAGTGTCTTGTGGATACAAAACCAACCACGAAGATTGTCCAATAAAACAAAAAAGTGGTTGCTTGAGCAGAAAGCAAAATGTGATTGGTTTTGAGTAAACAAAGAAGGTGACTCGTGAACTTTAATTTACTAGAGTAGTATTTTTTTTCCCTCTCAATTATGTTACATTTTTTAATTATTATTTTATTAAATTGTGTAAAATTTGATTACTATTTTATAATAATTTTATTAATATATTGATATGAAAAATCATAGAGTAATTTATAATTTTTAAATATTTTAAAATTAATTAGTATATTAAATGTTGTATTAGCCGCCAAGTGCATCAATGCTGGGGCAGGTCAAATCTAGACCAGGTTTGTGACAGCCGCAACTCATTTGTCTGAACCAAAAACCATTAAGCTAACCCAAGGCTAGCTCCCTGTATTTTTGCATACCAAGGACAGTTTTTGGATCATCATCGCTTTTATTGGGTGAACATGTAAATATTTTAAATTAAAGTTTTTAATTATTTTTATATTAAGCACAAAACGATAATTTACGTATATTTTCTCTTTTTCTGTGGAGAAGTGGACAAGTAGAAAAGTGATTCTCCCTCTTGTGACGTACTCAACTATATGGTGTTTCTTCGATTCTCGGTGAATAGAAAATTAAATAATTCCATATTGCATTGACAGGAGATAATAAATATATTCAGCTACATCTTTGTAAACAATGTAATTATGCTCCTACTATCAGAATCGAATTGAAATTCCTTTTGAAGTTTTGATGATAAAACTCAAATCAACTTTTTCTAGTTCATTCTAAAACACTCTAAGCACTTTCCCACAGTTTCTTCTCTTAATAAACCACCGCCCCTGTGTTTTGTTGTTTGGAGAATTGAATAGTATGCACTCTGTCTAACCATATTTGTCTGACTTTCATACTTTTAACAAATTATAAATAGAGGAATTTTATCATATATAAATAGATACAATGTCTTAAAAAATGTAATAGAAAAATTACTTTAATTAATAATAAGAATAAATTAGAAGTTAAAGATAAAATTATTTATTGATTTTATAAAATAGATAAATATTATAAGATATTTTAAAATAATATAATGGACAACTATTATTAGAGAGGGTGGAAAATCGAAACCAACAAAAACAAAAAATCCCAAAGGCCGCCCCCGGTTTTTCTACTAAGCATTTTTTTTCCTTCTTATAAAACCCAAAAAACTACTCAAAAGTAGTACTACTCATATAACCATTTACGTTTCTTTCACCTTTCTGAAAAAGAAAAAAAAACTCAAATTCATCATGGACGTGAAGATCGGAGCAATTGACACGTGTAAACCACCGCACACCGACGTGGGCTGTTTACCGACGGTTAACGCCGTAACCATTCACAATCCAGCCGTTCCGTTCAACTCGCCGGAATCCACACTGGGTCGTCACTTAGCACGCCGTTTAGTCCAAGTCGGGGTCACCGATGTTTTCGGTGTTCCTGGTGATTTCAACCTGACATTGCTGGATCACTTAATTGATGAACCTGGGCTTAATTTTGTTGGGTGTTGTAATGAGCTTAATGCTGGATATGCTGCTGATGGATATGCTAGAGCCCGTGGTGTTGGTGCATGTGTTGTGACTTTCACTGTTGGTGGACTTAGTGTTCTTAATGCCATTGCTGGTGCTTATAGTGAGAATCTTCCATTGATTTGTATTGTCGGTGGCCCTAATTCGAATGATTATGGAACCAACAGAATCCTTCATCATACTATTGGGTTGCCTGATTTTAGTCAAGAACTTCGTTGCTTTCAAACTGTCACTTGCTATCAGGTAGATTTTGTATTTAAATTAATTCGGTGCTATACATGTTTTTTATTGATAGTAATTTTTATTTTTTATTTTTTTGTGTTTTTGGGTTTTCAGGCTGTGGTGAATAACTTAGAAGATGCACATGAAATGATTGATACTGCGATCTCTACGTCTCTGAAAGAGAGTAAGCCTGTTTATATAAGCATAAGCTGTAACTTGCCGGGGATTCCACATCCTACTTTTAGCCGTGAACCTGTTCCATTTTTCATATCTCCCAGGTATGTAATTTTGAGAATTTTTCATATGCGCATCTTCATTGGTGTTGGATCTGCTTTTCCATTAATGTGAACAAGGTGTTTACTTTGTATGGTTTGTTTTTTTGTTATTAGATTGAGTAATAAGATGGGTTTGGAAGCAGCAGTGGAGGCAGCTGCAGAGTTTTTAAACAAAGCTGTGAAACCAGTCATTGTGGGAGGGCCAAAAATGCGCGTTGCAAAGGCGTGTGATGCGTTTGTTGAATTAGCGGATGCAAGTGGATATGCTGTTGCAGTGATGCCATCAGCTAAAGGGATGGTTCCAGAACACCATCCTCATTTCATTGGAACTTATTGGGGTGCAGTGAGTACGGCCTTCTGCGCTGAAATTGTGGAATCAGCTGATGCTTACTTGTTTGCTGGACCTATTTTTAACGACTATAGCTCTGTTGGGTATTCTCTGCTTGTCAAAAGAGAGAAAGCCATCATTGTACAGCCGGATCGTGTGACTGTTGGTAATGGACCTACATTTGGTTGTATTCTTATGAAGGATTTCCTTGCTGCATTGGGCAAGAGGCTAAAGCACAACCCGACTGCTTACGAGAATTATCGAAGGATTTATGTTCCAGAGGGACATCCTCTTAAGTGTGAGCCTAAAGAGGCATTGAGGGTTAATGTTCTCTTTGAGCACATTCAGAGGATGTTGTCCGGTGACACGGCTGTGATTGCTGAGACAGGGGATTCATGGTTCAATTGCCAGAAACTTAAACTGCCCAAGGGCTGTGGGTAAGCTTCAAATGACAATGTAAAATGCCAAATATTTTGCTTCCGTGTTCATCATAATGACATTTGATATCCTTTGGCTATCTTTCAGGTACGAGTTCCAAATGCAGTATGGATCTATTGGTTGGTCTGTTGGGGCAACGCTTGGTTACGCACAAGCAGCAAAAGAAAAGAGGGTGATTGCTTTCATTGGTGACGGTAGTTTTCAGGTAAAATGATTTGTGGTTATGAACTGAATTCAGCACAATGAGTTCGTTGTGTTTATCCATTCCATCGCGTTCTCATCATTCTGTATGGCAAATACTTGTTGTAGGTGACTGCTCAGGATATTTCAACAATGCTGCAATGTGGTCAGAGGACTATCATCTTCTTGATAAACAATGGTGGTTACACAATTGAAGTTGAGATTCACGACGGACCTTACAATGTGATCAAGAACTGGAATTACACTGGACTAGTCGATGCAATCCACAACGGGCAAGGAAAATGTTGGACAACAAAGGTGAGGAATTTCTCTATCCCTATACCATTAGTTGAGTCAAAAGAGTTATTCAACTAAAGTAATGCATTCTTGTACTAGGTTCGTTGCGAAGAGGAGCTTGTGGAAGCAATTGAAACTGCAACTGAAACAAAGAAAGATAGTTTGTGCTTCATCGAAGTGATTGTTCACAAGGATGACACCAGCAAAGAGCTGCTTGAATGGGGTTCTAGAGTCTCAGCAGCTAATAGTCGTCCACCAAATCCTCAGTAAAACGTCTGAATGTTCGATAACAAGTTTCAGATCACCCCACAACTGTTCTCAAGTTGGCAAGTTCCCATGTTATCTTTCATTTTTAGTTTCTAGTTCCTATCAACATTAGGGTATGTAGTGTTGTATGTTCATAAAATTGTCAACATTGGGAATGTTGTCTCTTTCATTTTAACAATGTTTTTATCACATTTCTATATTAAGTAACAATTTAATTTTAAAATGTCTACTTTACCCTTAATGAAATGATTTATAGCCACACAAATTTCTATCATCTATTTTGAACCACAAGTTTTTAAAGTTTTTCTTTTCTTTCTTAAAACTCTATGCCGAGTCAAACTACCTCATATAAAATTCCATGTATTTTTTTTGCATACCAAGGACAGTTTTTGGTTCAACATCACATTTTGTTGAGTGAGCACATAAATATTTCAAGAGGGAAGTATTGAAAATACCGTTAAATTTGGCGCAAATTATTAGTTTTATTTTTGAATTATTAACAACCTTAAAAACACGTTTTTATTTGACCAATTGAAACTAAATACACTCTCAATTTTGCAATATTAGTGAAATACACCCCTAGATTTTCTTCAAGTTTAGGGGTGTTTTTAACACTTCTCTCGGTTTTTATTAAAAACTTCATGTTCCTACAATAATTTGAGACCACTTACTATGTCATGTAGCATATCGAAAGCGTATCGAAAGTGTATTTAAGTTTAGTTAGTCAAGTAAATGAGTGTTTTTAAGGTTGTCAATAATTCAAGGATGAAACTAATAATTTGAACTAAGTTTAGAGGTGTTCTTAATACTTTTCTCTTATTTTTATTTAAAAAATTATTTTTGTATCAAGTCAAATCGCACCCCACAAACCATAAATAAGATATTTTCTCCCTTCTAAAGAAGTGGACTAGTAGAAAAGTGATTTTTCCCTCTTGTGACATACTCTACAATGTCGTTTCTGTTCGATACTCGGTGAATAATCTTTCCATATTACATTGACAAGAAATAATAATAAAAAATCGATACACTAAAGGTAAACCTGATCCTATGGACGGAGCTAGTATGAGCCAAGAGATACATTTGAATTTTCTTTGATGACAACAAATTATACTGTTTATACATAATTAAATAAGATTTTTATCGAAAGAATCAAAATATAAACATAATAAGTTGAAGAGGTGTAATAAATATACATTGAATCTTTTCAACTTATTCATATTTACAAATTACAATGTAAAGCTTTTAGCGAAAATCTCATTTTCTTAGTTTTCTAGTGAAAATCTTGATTTTGCCAATAGCAAAGCTTACCTTTACTGTAAAAATAATAATTGCTTATTTTAATTCGATTATATGCTCCATTGACACCTTGACCTCTATTTTATTTTTCGTTTGACAAAAAACCTTACATAGTCCTTGGAATCTCTTTTCATAAATACAAAAATATTTTTCATTTGCCAAAACTCAAATCTGTTGTAAATTGGATGTCCACACTAATATGTTAAGTATTGTAAAATTAATACACACACAAAATGCTATGTGGTGGATACTAATTAGCCATTGGATAAATCACATAAATATGTTATATTATAAAAATATTTATCATCTATGTCAAGATAATTTTTCTAACTAAATATAACATTTTTTATTGTACAATAATCTTCGCCTCTTTCTCATCCCTTTTCCTCTTCTGCTTCTTCGTCTCTTTCTCTGGCATACTCCTTATCTTCTTCTTTTTTTGTTCTTCTTCTTCTTCTTTGAACTTTTCAATTAAATAACTATCCTCAAATCAGTTTTAGCCCATATTTCACTATTTTCATCCAAAAACAAGATGAAAAGAGGAACAGAAAGACCAGAAATTTGTACAAAATCACGTTTTTAAGTGAAAATTTAAATATCTAAAATTACAGAAGCAAGAGTTCATCATTGATGGTCATTATGAAACTTCAAATTTTGAAATTCATTAATTGAATTTTACGAATTTGTGATTAGTTTGGATAGGTAATTCCTACAAGTAATTAAAAATGTCGTTTGGAGTTTATATCTCAATTTTAAGAGGGTTTGGTTAAGTTTATAATTGATTTTAGGAGAAATATTAGACTGAAACTCGAAAAAGGTAAAGTTTATGGAACTATATCGCAGTTGTATTAAAGTTGTATTAGATATGTTTCATAATTGTATTAAAATCAAGAATAATATAATTATAATACATATTAAAAACTTCACTCCCTTTTTAGTGATATCAACCAAATAATTTAAGTAACAAACTTATAATACATTTATAACATAGACACAATACATATTGCAAACATCAATCATTTTCTTAGAGATACAAACCAAAATAATTTAGGAAAAAGGGTCAAAAATACCCCCAACTTTGATTTATTGTTTGACTTTACCCTCGCCGTTAAAATGAAGTTAATTTTACCCCTCCCGTTACTAATTTCACCAAAATTACCCCTCATTAGACGGAATCCCCAAAATTAATCCAAATTGACCCAATTACCCGGATTTTTTAAAAACAACCCTATTCCCTAATTTTAACCCATGACCCGACCCCCTCTTGGATAACCCGGTACCAATTAACCCAATTACCCATTCCCATTTAGATAATCTCATTTTCTCCCAAACTTACCCATTAACTTCTCCTCTGATTTTCTACGGCGATCTTGCTCAACAAATTGATTTTTCGCCAACGAAAGGTAAGATTTTTGGATTGTAAGTTATTTTGTCTACGACATCTCTCTTTCGTTCTTCCTGCATCTCTCTTTCGTTGTTGATTGTTCTTCCAGTATATCTCTTTCGTTCACCTCTGTTTTTTCTTCTCAGAAAATGTCACAAAATAGTTATTCGTCTCAAAGAAAATGTTCTTGTGGTTTGGTGGTCAAAACACTGATTTCGAGTACTACATCTAATCCGGGAAGAAGATTTTTCCGATGTCCTCGTCCGGATGTAAGTATATGAACTGATTTATTCCTATTATTGATCTGATTTGGTATTTCTTCGTATGAACTGATTTCGAGTATTGTTATGGCAGTTTTCTTCATGTGGATATTGGGAATGGGAAGACCAAGCTTTTCCTGAAGTAGCTTACTTACGTAATTTAGAGTCGTCGTTGAAAGATGTCAAGATGGAAATGGATAATTCGAAGATTGAAGTGGAGAATTTGAAGATTGAAATGGAGAACTTGAAGATTGTTGTGGAAAATTTGAAGATAAAAGTAGGTCATTTGTCGGAAACAATTGCAACATTGGAGGCATCGAATGATTTGGTAGTGGAAAAAGTTAGGACATTTCAAGACAAATATCACAAGATAAAGTACAAAGTTATGATTTCATGTTTTCTTTTTGTTGGATTTCTAGTTGCATTATCGACTAAGTGACTTCCTTTGTTAGTGTTTACTTTCAGCATTAGTTGTTAGTGTCTTTTGTGATTTTGGTTCCCTTTTTGTTCTTCATTTTGGTGTTGTAATGGAAGGACCTTTTTGTTCTTCATTTTGGTGTTGTAATGGAAGGACATAAGCACTGATATAATATGAAGTAATGTTTAGTAGTTGAAGTAATACACACTAAAAAGTAATGTTCAAACTTGGCACCATTCTGGGAATGTATTTGCTTAATGTAACAAATGTTTTTGCTTCCTACTTAGATTGCACACATACCAAATTACATGTAATGCATCTATAGCAACAAATACTACTGGTCCCGTCATTATTGTCATACAACAACACAACTGCTCCATTTTTTCATTATCATCATAATCATAACAAGTGTAATGCAAAGTTGAATTCCCAGACCAATGCTCATTCTGTCATGAGAACTCGAGTATAATTTTTGAGGGTCCAATACGAGTATAACATCATTTTTGGAGAGTTCGAGCAACATACTCTACAATTACCACTAACGAAACAAATAATCGGACTAGCAAAAGAAGCATTCAAGCATGACCTTGATCAAATAACGAAACAAATATGATCACAAGTCAATAGTAAGTGCCTATAATTGAGTCCAAATCATGGGAAATGCAGCTGCAAATGTCTGCAAATGTCCATGTAGCTGCAAAAGAAGCATTTTAGTCCATGTAGCTGCAAATTTCTCAGCTGCAAATATGGGAAATGCAATTGTTGCATCACAATGAGACTGCATTGAATAAATCGAAAACAGTACAAGAAAATTAAAATCTCACATCATATTGGCATTGCAAATATGGTGCTTAGGCAGCCCTCCACCCAAGATAATCATTCCTATCTTCCTCAAATCATCATGGACAACTTAAACTTTTTGACAAACAAATTCTTCATTATCCACATTCATAAATTTACAGAACCTGAACAAAATTGCACATTTACAGAACCTGGCCATTTATGATCTCTCCCTTACACATTTACAGAACACGATGAACACTTCATATATATTGACAAAAAACTGATTTGAACATAGAGAAGTTAGTTCAGTACATACCCCAAAAGAAGTTAGTGCAAATACAAAAAGCTTTTAAACATATAAACATGTTTGTGTATGACATTAGTATCTCAAAAACATGCAACAAAATAACAAAATATTGTCTTCATTACTGAACTTGTCATTGTTGTGTCTTGCTTTTACCCTTTTTTGTGTTTAGTTTTTTCACTCTTGATTGCTCCAACATTTTTCCAGTAAGTCCCTTTGGTGCATACAAATCACTTGGTACACTCGGACCATCTCCAAGGAAGTTGATTCTTCTTGATCCTGTAGGTCGTGCTTGTTTCTGTCTTTGTTGGATTCTAGAATTCAACTCTGAAAAATCTCTTGGCTTCCATGGCATGTCATCCTCAACATCAAGACCAAAATCTTCATCTTCATCTTGAGTAGGCTGTGGAGCTGTTAAGGGAAAGTCCTCAACATCTTCTTCATCAATTAGTGTTTTATGCCTCTCCTTTCCTTGTTTCTTTTCCTTGTTGGATCGCATATCCATCTGATTAAAAGACCACAATGATATACTAAGCATCACTCTTGTAAAATAAGTTACTAAATTGTCTAACTTTCATACCTTTTCTTTTCTTAATTGCTCCAACATATTTCCAGTTTCAGGTGCATTCCCCTTCCATGTAGGCCCTTTTGGTGAAAAATCTCTTGGCTTCCATGGCATGTCATCCTCAACATCAAGACCAAAATCTTCATCTTCATCTGATGCGCAATCTTGAGTAGGTTGTGTCTTATGCCTCTCATTTGTTTGCTTTTTTCCCTTGTCACATTGTTTATCCATCTAATATAAGAAAAAATATGAATTTTGCCTTTTAGAAGTGAGACAATTACAGTATGAAAAGATGGATTACATAGCAATAAGTGAGACAATTACAATATTAGAAGTGAGACAATTACACAAAACTTAAGCATGACATTGTAAAGTAAGTGAACTAAAAAAGATGGATTTTACCTTTTTCTTCTTACTCTTAACTTGTCCAGTATTAGAAGTGCCTTCTTCACTATTCTGATTAAACTGATAAAAAACAAAAAAATCACAATTACAAGATAAACTGATAAAATAACAGAAAAGTCACAGTTACAGAAAAATCAGAATTACAATAACAATAACTAATTACATAGTGAGAAAAATGATCTAAAGCCCCTCCAACCTATACCCGAAATCTCAACTACACACTCCAACTTCACGGGTGTCCTATTACCCCCCCTAAACTTCATATTTCTCTATTTTTTACACACTTAAACGCTGACCTCAACACATAAACCAAACAAATAGTCCAGTGTGATTACACGCGCTGGGTCCCCACCTCTTCAACTCCCAATTCCCTTTTTCCCCCCATTTCCCTCCTAAAACGTAAAAGACCCAAAAATCATCCTCTCTCCTTTTCATCTCCTTCTCCATTTGCATATGCATTTTTATTGATGATCGAAGGATTTTGCTGTGTATGTTCAACTTGATTTCGTAGTTTATCAACTGATTTAGCTTATTTAAGTTTTTTTTTTTAAAAAAAAAACCATTTTCGGTCCACAGGTGGACCTATTTTATTAACTAAATAACAGAGGAAACTAGTTCCTTACAGTTTAGGCCCAAATGGTCCTTCCCAAATAAAACAAGGAATCAAAAGGTTTCCTAATTTTTCATTTGCCATATTTGATGAATTTTGAGAAAATTTAAAATTCAAATTAGAGACCTAAATAAGAAATTAGAGCAGATTACAAACCCTAAATTCAAGATTTGAAGTAGAAATGAACATAAACAACTAAACCCTACTAATTTTTTTAGAGAAATCGTGATTTTTTTTACAAAAGGAACAAAGGTTAATGGTGGGGAAGAAGAAACAATGGTTTATTTAAGGGTGGGGAAGATGACCTTGGAGAAAGAGGAAATTTTCGTCAAAATTCACCTTCTAACGCGCCTAGAGGAGGTGAGAACACCTCCTATGACATGTCATCACTTAAGTGTGTAGAAAATAGAGAAATATAAAGTTCAAGGGGGTAATAGGATACCCTTGAAATTGCAGTGTGTAGTTGAGATTTCAGATATAGATTAGGGGGGTTTTAGACCATTTTCTCTTACATAGCAAATGAAATGATTACCTTATGACAACCTCTTACATTGTGTCCAAGAATCCCCACAGTTTGAACATGTCATTTTTCTCCCTCTTCTTGGTGCAACCCACTCAGTTTGTCTCTTAAGTGCTTCATCTTTATCTCTTTTCCTATTCATTCTAGGTCTGCCAACTAAGTTTACCAATTCTGGTGGTTCCATTGCCTGTTCAGCTTTAATTTTCCAGAATTTTTGACCAGGCACTGGTTGTAGCTTACAATGGTAAGTCAAAAGATATGCCTCCTTAGAGTACCACCAGTGAATTTCTTCCAATGGATCAAGGCTCTTGTAAGTCAAAAGAAGAGCCTTGATTGAATGGGGACATGGTATTCCAGTAAGATCCCATACCCTACAGGTGCATTTCTTAGCTGCCAAATTGACAATGTGTCTGTCATTTCCTTCACTTACCTCAAATTCATCATCTCCATTGAAATTTAATTCACACACATTAGCAATCTTCAAGAATTCATTGTACATTTCAATAGTTGTAGGACTCCAATCACAGTTTCAAGTCATCAGTTCATCTTCATTTTTGACAAACTTGGTCATAACATTGATTCTTATATCCTCAAGCATACCAATTATTGGCTTGTGTCTTGCTTCCACTATCCAAGAGTTAAATGACTCAACTAAATTGTTTTCCACCTTATTGTTCTTGCAAACAGTGTCAAAAAATACTCTACACCAAGTTTGTATTGGAAAATGCAACATATGGTTTTTTGCTTCTTTAGACAGTTGACCTAATGTCGTCAAATAATCATCCAACTCCTCTTTGTAAGTGCTCCATGCACACCACCACAATACCTTAGTCATCATTTTAGATCTCTTGCCTTTTTTTCTCTAGTTGGCCTCTATATGCCTCACACAAAATCTATGCATAGCATTAGGTAAAATATTTTTAACAGCTTCAATTAATCCCTGTTTATCAGTACAAGACAAATGAAATTACATAAGAAAACAAATAAAGATATATAAGATACAGTAAGAATGAATAAAGAAGCGACAGACATGAGAATTTACCTTTTGCATATCAGACATGAATGTGATTCCTTCTCCACTATTGATGTTTAGAAACTTCTGAAGTAATCCAAGAACCACACCCAAGATGCCTTGCACTCTCTGTCCACAATAGCCCAAGCAATGGGATAGAAATGGTTCATTGAGTCTTGACCAATAGCAGATAACAGTTGACCTTTAGCTTTACCCTTTAAAAATGTACCATCCAAGCCAATGAAAGGTCTCAACCCATTCTTAAATCCACTATTCAATGCATCAAAACAAATGTACATCCTCGAAAATTTTCTTTTTTTCTAATGCATTTCTTGAAACCTTAAGGATAACGTCAGTTCCTGGATTACTCTCTTTTAAAGCATTTGCATACCCAACAATTTTCTTATAATCATCACAAAAACTTCCTTCCATGTCCTCCAAAATCATTCTTTTAGCTCTCTTACACTTTTCAAAATGAGCATTAATGTTGAAAGCAGTTTTCATATCAACTCTCATTTCCTTTATCTTGTATTTGGGATTAGCCTGCAACTTCTCCTTAAAGTAAAAGGCCATTATAGTTGCACTGACCTTACAGTTACCACATGGATCCTTGCATTTATTATGCTCTCCTTTCAATGTTTTCACTCTAACACCGGCAGCATGCTTTTCACCAGAAATTAGACATACAAAGTTGCATTTATCTTTGCAAACAACCCTAAGTCTTTTTCTGTCACTTTTTTAATGGTTAAATTATAGCCATTTGCCAATGAATGCAAACTAATGTATCTTTTAGCTTCAGCTATATCCTTAAATGTCATTGACTTGTGTAAATCCTTGTAATCACACAAGCTACCATCAATTACCCTCCTCCTTTCTTGTGCAAGAACCTCCAATTCTTCAGAATTATAATCAGAGTTATCATTTGAAGTATCACTATCATTTTCAGTACCATCAGAAGTACAATCAGTAGATACATCATCAATAACTACCACAGTCTCTAACATTTTAATTATATTCTCCACATCAACATCTAACTCACTATCATCAATAACAAATAAATTAATTACATCAAATTTATCATTAACAAAGGACAATAATGTCCTAATCCCCTCATCACCTTCTATTTCATAGTATTTTC
>JAJOOS010000706.1:0-38424 GCA_029582725.1 Solanum chiquidenum | reverse complement strand
ACTTAGTACTTAATTGTGCTAACCCCTTTCTTTCCCTTTTTGAACTAAAGTGTAGGGATTTGGAAATGATGACATGTCATGGCTTTGATAGGTTTCTAAGTGTTGAAGATGAAGACTTGGTGAGTCCTCATAGATTCGAGGACAATACCCAATATGTTCTTTTATGTCTTTTAGTATTGTTTAAGTTGTGTACGGGATTAGTCCTGAAATTTTCTACTCTAAAGTATTAGATGGTTTGAGACAACATGTATAAAGTCTAGAAAGTCTTCCGCTTGCTATTTTTTTTTTATGCAATGTTTTTCTTGGTAAAGAAAGTTTTAAATTCCTTATGGTTTTAGTGTCTATGCGATGAATGAATGCTAAGAGGCTTGTATTAGACCTCTTCGAGGTCGAGTACGCCGGTTACGACTAGGGGGTGCTCTCGGGTCGTGACATCTGCCTCCGACTCCATCAGTTACTATGCCATCCCTTTGTACGTCTCCGATGGTATCCGGAGAAATCTCAGAAGTCTCTGGGGCATCTACATCATCTGCTGCCTCCAATAGTGAAGTGAAGTCTATAGACTTGAGATAGTTTACATCCTTCCTCAGATCTGCCACTTCGGCTTTCATAGTCGTCACCTCAGAAGACTCCCTTGTCTACTCTCACAAACAATGACTCTCGTCGTCAACTCATTAACAGAAGTATGGAGGGGGTCAGTGCAGCAAGGATGGCACTCTCAATCATCCATGTGATAGATGCCTCTAGTCAGGTAGCCCTCACATCAGCAAAATGGGTCATGTGCCCCATCTTCAGAATCATAGCCTGAGTAATCTTGTTGGGCTAGGTTGCAGTAGAGGTATTGGGGGCCTGGGAGTAAGAAGTGGGAGCAGATGTACTTGAAGGCCCAGAGGCCGTAGTACGCAAAGATATCTCTGCAAGTATAGAGTTAATGTCCACCTCCGGAGATGTATCCACCGGAGCTGCTCTCCTCCTATCGACCTCCTCTCGAGTGTACTCAACCTCAATACGCCGGATGTCAGTGGAGGATAAAGGGGTAACCTCAATATCTCTTGTCGCATCACGGGGAATTCCAGCACGCCGGCACAACTCTGTGATCAGCACTGAAAATGGAAGGGAGTCTGCCTTTGTTTAGCCCTCATGGCCATCTCTTGCTCAATAATAAGTCCCAAGTTGAGCCATCTCTTTGCTAAGATTGATCCTAAACAAGCTGCCTTTGCATGACGGAGGATGGATTCATTTTGTGAAGGCATGATGGTGCTGCTTATAAATCTGAACCAATACCAGGCATCTACATTTAAATCCTTGTTTTTAATCTAGACTCCCGCCTCAATCCACCTCGGGTTGGGGTCAGAAAGAAGGGGGACAAGCCAGCCCTTGAGATCATCCAGGGACTGAGCTGTCGCTAGGCCCTCATAGTCGTGCTCGAACCCTGTGGCTCTCTCAAGGGCAGCGTTTATGAGATCGCTGCAACACCCAACTTCTACACCTCAAACCATAACCGACTTTGTCGATCTAAAGGCACTGGCCTTTTTCTTCCCTTGAGGGACCAAATCACCGTAATCAAAGTAGAACTCACGGACCTAAGTGGCGATATATGGGCCTTAGGGCCTGGTGGGCCCTCCGTGGATAACAAATTCTCCTCTAGAATAGTTCACAACCCATCAGCTTTTAATCTATTAAGGAGTCAGGGAGGAGGAACTATTGGTGGCACTGGAGGCACATGAGGTGCCGGAGCTGGCACTGTATCTACTAGAGAGGGAGCTGATGGGGCTCTAGCTGAATGAGGATGAGATATAGCACTGATATCAACCTACCGAGACTGTAATGACTGATCGTCATCCGGCTCAGAGAATGCAGCTTGGGAGCCCTCACTATCGGAGTTATGCTTCGAAACCTCAGATGCTGGCCTTTTTCCCTTGTTCTTGTCTCCCTTAGGAGGTTCTGTTTGTCCCACCTTGGGAGGATTGGCTCCTCCTTCATTTATCACGATCCCCCGTCATCTCTTACGGACGGAATTTTAAGATTGGTTCTAGCCATATCTACAAAAACATTAAAAAACTGTCAGAAAGAGTTCAAGAAAAATTGCAGAAAAATAGTTTGCAGACAGAATCATCGAATCGATCAACGAGTCACCGAGTCACTTTGGCAAGCTAGATCAGGCTCGCCCAAAGGATTGGCTCAAAATTTTCTCATACAAATGGTATGGCGACGATGGGAAGGGACTTTCGGTGAATCGCCGACAACATTCGGCGAGCAAGGACTAGCCCGCCGAAAGAACAGTGCATTTTAGGGGTTAGGGGCGCAGAAAGGGAGATTAAGAAGGACTTTTGGCGAGTCGCCGAGTGCACTCGGTGATCTCAGGATTCTCGCCGAAAGTTACAGAACCAAACTCAAGATTTGAGCATGAAATTAAAGGCGATAAGGGGGATTCGGCGAACCACCGAGTGGTTCGGCGAGCTCGACTCAACTCGCCAAACGACCCAACGGGCCTACTCTCAACCCCATCTTCCAAATTCAAACCCGCATCCCCTAAAAACAAAATCAAAACATGCACCCCTTTAATTAGGCCTAGATCCATTACACCTATGCCCTTGGAATACTCAGACTTCTCCCGGTTTGGCCAAATTTGGCCATTTGATGATTTTTGCCCTTAAGAATGACGTCAACCACTCCTTCATTGGCAAATTACGTCATTTGGCACAAATGCGGGTTACTTAGACTTCACCCGACTAGTCCCAACAACAACCAAGCAACACCAAACAATTTTGATCAATTTTAAGTTATGCAAAATTCGAGAAATCAATGATAAAGCAATTTAGGCATGATATTCGAATTAAAATAGGCACACAAGAATATAATTACGATCAGAGAGGCCCAACACACATCACTAAGATAAAAATTCATTTGGAAAAGTGTAAAATCGCAATCTATAAATTTAGGGTTCGGAAAACCAACCTTAGAAGCCGAATAATCAAGAAGTTGTAATGCTAGGCGGCAAAGAATCCAACCCCGAACAGACAATTGACGATTAAAATAAGATAACAATGCAAAAATATGGAAAATATTGTGCGGGTTTGAATTTGGGAAGCTTAAAAGTGAGGGAAAGTGAAAGAGTTTGAAAGTTTAAACCTTTGGCCTTTAAAAACCATCCAGTTCTCGCCCATTCGACGACATAAGTTTTGCTCGCCGAGTGGGCACGTCCCTCACCGAGTCTTACAAGACCTCCAGTTAATGTGATGGTCCAAACGGTGGACTAAATCGTGATCGCCGACCTGGTCGGCGATTTGCCAATCTGCTCCTAGGCTCGCCGAGTTTTACAGATTCCAATTTCAAAATGTCTTGAGTCCAATGGCGGTCCAAGTTAGGCTCACTGACCTCTTCGGCGAGTCACCGATTGGACCTTTAGCTCTCCAACCTGCACTTTTCAAACACATTCAACACTTTGACCTACACAATCAACACCCCATTATTTCAAACTCAAAAAGAAAACAAATAAAAATTTGGGTTGCCTCCCAAGCAGCGCCTTAGTTAACGTCACGACACGAGCCAAGTCCATGCTCAAACCTCATTATTGGGGTTAGCCATAGTATCACTAGGCAACCCCCCTTGTTGTCTCGGGTTTAAATTAGACGAGATATGACCCATTTGGATCTCCAACTGTTTGATTGATACTGAATGAGAGGTAACCGTCTGGCTAAGGGTCGACACATCTTTTTTCATTTTTTTCAAAATCTTGTCCGACTCCTCAGCTTTGTTGAGGATACGAGAAATCATATCCTCCGACCAACCTCCCTCGAAATCCTTTGGCTTTTGGCACTCATGGGGAGGAACATATCTATCCTTCTTCCCGTCTCTCTCTTTCCAAGTGGGGTTACGATCCCTCCATTCTCTATCACGATCCTTCCAACCTTTATCTCTGCTCCAACCTTGGTTACCACCCTGCCTTGGGTAGTTGATCGATAGTCACCTCCTTGGTTGGCTAGGTAATTCAACTCTTCATTATACAATGCTTCAAACTTGGCCTTATCGGGATTAATACACCCGATACCCACAACATTGACACTTTGAGCACCAGCTCCCATGAAATTTTTGGAAAAAATGTCATGTTGTGTCATGATCTTGGCCATGTTCTGGTCCCTCTCTTGGTCTTTTTCAAGCTGCTTCTTGGTCAATTTAAACGTGAGAGGGGATACCTGATCTTCGTGGGTGTACCAAGCCCGATTAATTGTGGTCATTCCATCCAAAAGTTGGGCTGCTATAAAATAAGGTTGCTGCATTAAACCTCCCAGAGAAAGTTGGTCAGCAACGCACTTGTTTACCGAGTCAAGGCTCCGATAAAAATACTGCAGCAAAACGTTATCGGGTAAACCATGAGTTGGGTATTGTAGCACCAACTTCTTGAATCGCAGTCAAGTCTCATGAATTGGCTCACCCTCCAAATGCGTAAAGCTCTGAATGTTGTTCCGAATAGTCATCATCTTTGAAGGAGGGAAAAATTGCACTTGAAATCCGGTGACAAGCTCTTCCCACGAAGTGATTGATTCTCATGGCAATTCAGCCAGCCACTTACATGCTTCTCCCATTAAAGAAAATGGGAACAACCTCAACTGAACCGACTCTTGGGATATGTTCTTGAAGAAGAACGGCAAACAAACATTCACAAAGTTTCTAATATGCTCATGGGGATCCTTATGAGCCAGCCCATTAAATTACCCTTTCAATTGCAAGAGCTTCAACATAGTACTTGTGATATAGAACACAACATTCCCTTCAACCGGAGGCAAGCGCATGACACCAATTCCACCCATAAGATGGGGGTCATTAGCATTAGGCTCGTTGACATCGTTGAGGTTGTCGATGTCATCTTGGTGGCCCACTTGGCTACCATTGCTCCCGTTCACACTCATACTCTCTGTTTCAAAACACAAACAAGCAAACCAAAACTAAAAGTAAGTAGATTAAACTATAACTAACAAGAATAAAATTCAACTTAACTAAAGAATCATAACCAACATCACTCCCTGGCAGCGGCGCCATTTTGATTAACATTTCAAGGACACTTCATCCAATTCTAAGTGTCAACAATCGCTAGTCAGTATAATAACCCAACTAAATGAGTTAGGGACGAATCCCACAGGGAGTGGTACGTGTTTAAGATTCAAGAGTAAAGTATGAATATGTTCAAGTCAATCATAGGAATAGACATTTACGATTAACAACATAATGTAAATCGGGGGTTGACACGAATGTCAGATAAACGGGGGTTTTGGTTTTAACTATCATCTACAACAATAGCAAATAACATGAATTTAATAGTAATGAGATGGGTTCTTGGGATGTGATTCGATTATAGGCTAATATAGACAAATGGGTAACTGCAACTGTTAGTAAATAGCTGTAAATCAGTGACTAAGCTAGACTTTAGTCGGGATTAACTTTCTCTCGAATAATTTATCCTGAAAGAAGTTGGTTTTTCTCGAACACCAACAAGCAAGCAAATAAGAACAGCCTACGCTTTAGTCCATTCAATCTCTCGAGCTGAATGTGTGGAAAAAGATTTAGGATTCACTCTCTCGAGTTGAACCCATGACAACCCAATACCCACAGACCATCAATTCAGTAATCTTGGTTTTAAAACCTGTGTCTCGAGCAAGCCAAAAACACGAAGGTAGAAGTGCATTTGCAGCTACAATCCTTTAAATTGAACCACAATTACTGATTGAAATAACTTTTAAACAACATTTAAACTAACAATTAGCAATACTCATAACCTATATCAGCCCATAATCACAAAATCACACCCCAAGAATTGGGGTTTTAGCTAGACATCATAAAAGGATAGACATCGTTACCAAATTGTGTTTCTATCAACTGGGTAAGATTAATTTCGTCTTTACAAAGGTCCAAATTGAAGAATCTCAAAGAACCACTTCCAATTTCTCAAAAATGGAAAATTTTAATTCTTCAAAGCTAAGGAAAACTTAATCTCAATACTCAGAGTTCAAAACTAAAATTATAAAAATTGATTCTAATATTATGATAAAAGGTTTTTTAAGATTAATGTTTGAAAATGTATTTATAGTCGCCAAAAATATGCTGCGAAAGGTTATTCGGCGCAGTAAGTCGAGCTCGGCGATCAGCTCTGCGATCTGCCCTTTGGTCAGTTCCATCGCCTTCTTGCCTTTGCTTTCAGCATCCTTAAGTTCTGTAAATTTGGGTGATCCAATACTACATTGTGGAACCACTCGGCGACACGCCGACTGCTCTTTTCTCTCGCCAAATTGATTTTCTCTTTCAGGGCTTCGCACACTGGAACTTTCGGCGAGGTAATGGCCATTCGGTGACTCGCCAAAGGAACTTGGCGATCACCAAGCCTTCATTTCTTCACTCTTTCAGCTCGATTTGTTCCTTTCTGCAAATTAGTGTCCACGCTTTGTTTCTCAATCCAAATACCTAGAAATCAAGGGTTTTACATCAGTTATTCGCACAAAACAAGCATTTGAGGACACAAAATATATCCAAAATATATCCAAATAAAGCCCTAAATGAGTCCAAATCGTAGACTCATCAAAACACCAAAATGAAGTAATGTTTGCCACACAAAAAAAATCCATTAGTCAGAATATTTTTTACCATTTGGAAGATTGCAGTTGTTTAGGCATTTGAATTTAATGCAATTTCTCTCACAATGGTAGCAACATATGTGTAAGAACCTTTCTATTCGAGTTACACATGCACTCTTCCATGAAAATAACTCACAAAAAACAATATTAAACATGTATATACTTCCTTATGACTTTATTATAGATCTCCACAGTTGACAGAAAACACTGTGCATTTTGTTGGGGTAATAACCAAACTCTAACCTCTACAACATTAACCAATTGTACAGTTCTCTCAATAAGGTTAGGATTATTTAACAACCATCTATTGATGCCTTCTAATAAATTCTAAATATAATGATCAACATGCCATAATAATAAAAAATATGCTTCATTACAACTAAATTAACTAATGAAAAGAACTTAGTAGTCATTGGATGCTAATTAACTATGCCTTTATGAAAAACCGAATTAACAAGAAAACATACCTTAACGGTCACATCTGCATGGTATTTGAAGCATAAGAATTGTGCTGATATGGACATCCCGAAATCACCTAATGAACTATTCAATAATCAGAAGATGTTTACAACAGAAATTTTAAGGTGATTTGTTCCAGGAAATCACTTGAAATAGTCATAAAAACTTGTGATTTTGTAACATACATGTCAAAATATTCCGGAAATGAAGATAAATAAAAATATGTCTCTGTTGTTATAAAGAGTGAAAGAGGTGATTGAAAAGAGATGATTGAAAATGAGAGAGAAGATGGGGATGCGGCTTGCTGATTTTTAAGATAGCATTAGGGTTGCATTGGGTAGGAGATTTTTTTTTGGGCTGAATTATTAGGCATTTGGGCCATACGGGTTTATAGTTTCGCCTTCTTAAATGAGTGAAATGAGTCAATGTTATTTTTCTTAATCAATTCTTTTGAGATTCTTATATAAAAATTATTCCAATATATATTATTAATATGTAAGAAATAAAATATTAATATTATAACTTTTCGCTTATGATTTAAAATACATTTCGACATGAATAATACATCTAATTTATTTAATAAGTAGAAACTTGAAGTAAAGTGAAGACAATAAATTATTTGAAAGGAGTTGCGAAACATTAGTAGTACCTTCTAAAAATATGATTTTACTAAAAATTATAAAAGAAGTAATAACGATAGCATATTAATAAGAATATTAATAATGATGAGAAATAATGGTAAAAATAATTTATTTTTTGTCAATAACTTAGAAAAAAAATAAAAAATTGAAGAAACTAGGGTAAAAAATGAGTTTCAATAATTGCATTACATAATTCCGATGTACACAACCATTTTTTACGAAATTTCCTCCACTAATATTTATAAACAATAAAAAATTACTCCTTGTGTTTCATATCATTGAAGTCATATTTTGCTAAATAAAACTCTTAAGAAAAGCTTTAATTACAGGAGTATATTTTTACTGAGTAAAGCTTATTGATAGTGCTTAGAAACTCTAATAGCTTGTTTGGCCAAACATCTAAATCAACTTATTTGACAAATTCTTTTCGAAAGAATAATATTTGTGAGAAAAAATTGTGTTTTGTAAATATATTTTAAGAACACTTTTGAGTGCAACTAGTGTGAAAAGTTCTTTTCAACTAGTGCAACACCAAAAGTGCTAGAAAAAAATGTCATGGATTGTAATTACATCTTCTTTTTTTCTCATAATCTCCCTAAATATTATTCTATGATTTTTTTCTTTATAATGTCTTAATTTTTTCTCTCGATGTTGATGAATTGGATTCTACTTCTATCTTAGAGAATCAAAAGACCCTATGTCTAAACCTATGATGGTCTTGTAATCTCAAGAAGGTATTTTGTGGGTAGTACTTCAATATTACTCTTTTCATCTCATTTTTTGTAATGTCATTTGAATGGAGTTTATGTGTACTTATACCATTATAAAGTTGTTGTTCAGAAGTTATTTTGATAGATTAAATATCACATCAAAGATGTAAGAAATGACATTGCATTAAACAATCATACGATTGCATAAAATATTTTGGGAAATTCTAAATAGAATCGTTCTAAATTAATGTGAATGATGTGATTGTTTATATAATAATAAAAAAAAAAGTCAATTGTATGGGTGTTATGGAAGCTTGTCAAATCCCGCTCCGTCTAAAAAGATAGTCTTATTTCTTCGAGTTATGTTCCACAATAATATTCACTTAAAAGGAAATTTTTTATACTTTTGATTGATTTAAGTAAGTAGATTTAATGATTTACTGCGATAATCACACATTGAGGGGATTTTCTATCTATTAGACAAGGATTTAAGCACTCTGTTTCGAAATTTAGAAGTAAAATACTAATATGTGTATTAAAATAAAGATAAATGGGTACCATTTTCAGATGGTAAAAGAGTTAACCAAGTTAGTCAAAAGAGAAAAATAAATAGGATAGGATGACCAGAAAGGATTCCAACTAAAACATTATTGATGTCTAACAATTAAGACATTAAAGAGCCCTAAAAATTTAATATCAAATTTTATTAACAATTCCATCTTTTAGATTCATCAAACAATTCAGCAATTCATTATATTCCCCGTTCAAGAGCCATAACTTTAAAATTTTCAAAATATACTTTTGGTGTAAGCAATCCTTGTTGTCTGTTGTAAGCGGATCCCCATTGTTGCATAGTTTATTGGATGAAAGCTATTTTTTATTTTTTATTTCTTTGTGATTTTGGGTTGTCCATTTTAGAACCTTTATTCTGCTTCAAAAACCATGAAGGTTGGAGATTTAAGGTATTGTTTCTTTTAAATGTGATTTTGCACAAAGACATGGTAAATAAGTATTAGATGACTACTAAATTCTTTTCATTGCTCAATTTAGTTACATTGAAGCACATTTTTCTTACAAATGCCCTGTAAATGAAGCTATTCAAAATTTAGAACGCGTCAATAGATTGATCGTAAAATAATTCTTACCTTCTCGACAGAACTTGACCGTTGGACTATGTTATAGTGGTTAGAAAGCTTATTATTATCCGAACCAAATCATATTGTCTTCCTCCAATTGCTGAGCTTTCCAAAAGAGTCCTCAAGAAGTATAAACTTGTTTCTGATTCACTTTTTCGAGTTTCTATCATGGATGAGTACATGGGTAACTTGAAGAGGAAGGTTCTGACATACTATGTTGCTACAAAAATTATAATCCCTAGAGACCTTCAATCTTTCAAAGGGTGAAAAGTATTATGAGAAATGGATTTTATCTATGTGGTCGAAAGTATTCCTTTTTGTAATTATCATCTAAGTAGCTCGGGTATGATCATGTGTGAACAATACCTTAGATGGTTAGTTTAGAATGCCAAAAAGAAATAACGCCGGCAACACAAATAAAATCCATTATTCAGAATATTTTTTACCCTTTGGAAGATTGAAGTTCTCTAGGGATTTGAATTTAATGTAATTTCACTCACAATGGTAGAAACATATATTTACGAACCTTCCTATTCGAGTTACGCATGCACTCATCCATGAAAATAACTCAAAAAAGCAAACTGAAACATGTATATACTTCCTCGTGACTTTATTAGAAATCTCCACAGTTGGCAGAAAACATTGTGCTTTTTGTTGTGGTAATAACCAAACTCTAACCTCTACAACATCATCCAAATGTACAATTCTCTCAAAAAAGTTAGGATTATTTAACAGTCATCTATAGATGCCTTCTACTAAATTCTAAATATTATCGTCGACATGCCTTTTTAGAAAAAGATATGCTGTAGTGCAAATAAATTACATAAAGAAAAAAACTTATTAGTCATCGGATGCTAATTAACTATGCTTTTATGCAAAACCGTATTTACAAGAAAACATAACTTAAGGCTCATAGCTTCATTGTATTTGAAGCATAATAATTGTTTTGATATGGACATCCCGAAATCACCTAATGAAATATTCAATTATGAGAAGATACTGACAATAGAAATTTCAAGGTGATTTGCTCTAGTAAATAACTCGAAATAGTCATATAAACATGCGATTTTTCTAGCATACAGGTCAAAACATCCTGGAAATGAAGATAAAGAAGAAAATATTGATCTGTCGTTACAAAGAGTGAAAGGGATGATTGAAAAAAAGATGGTTGAAAAAGAGAGAGAAGATAGAATTAGGGTTGCATTGGGGAGGAGCATTTTGTTTTGGGCCTCATTATTAGACATTTGGGCCATATGGGTTTATAGTTTGGGCTTCTTAAATAACTAAAATAACTCAATGTTGTTTTTCTTAATCAATTCTTTTGAGCTTTTAATAAAAAATTATTTCAATATATATTATTAATATGTAAGAAATAAAATATTAATATTACAATTTTTTTCTAATGATTAAACTACATGTCGACATAAATTATACATATAATTTATCTAATAAGTAGAAACACGAAATAAGGTGAAGACGATAAATTATTTGAAAGGAGTTGCGAAACATTAGTACAACCTTCTAAAAATATGATTTTACAAAAAAATATAAAAGAATTAACAACAAGAGTATATTAATAATAATATTTATAATGATGAGAATTAATGGTAAAAATAAGTTATTTATTTGTTAATAACTTGAAGATCAAGAAAATGTTATTGAAGAATAGAGGGTAAAAATTGAGTATCAATAATTGCATAACATAATTGTTGTGTACGTATCATGTCCCGACACTACACCCTAGACGCGATCGACACTTGAGAACCATCGTTGGTTCCGAATCAAACCCTTGGCCTAGCTCAATACTCAGCGGAAGACTTACTCAACAACATAGGAACTCAATATGCAAGTATTAATTCATAAGACCTCATTAATACTATAGCTTAACTCAAAACTGTCTAAAATACTCAAATAAACGTAAACGTTCAACTCACAGTCTTTACAACATCAACAAGGAAAAATGAAACACTCCTCATACTACTATTGTCTATGAAGCCTCTAATAACTATGATAGATATCGGGACAAGACCCACGACATCTTAACAAAACAAACCATAATGTGAAGCCCTCTGCAAAGAATAGAGGCTCACCAAAGCTAGATGGAATGTGATGGTATCAACGAAGCACTGGTTGATGAACCTGAACACCTGTATTTGCATCATGAAATGATGTAGGTCAAATGACATCAGTACATTAAATGTATTAGCATGTAAGGGGGAAAGCTGAAACATAAGAAATTGAACTGATACTCTTGGAAGTCATACTCATCTCATCTCAACTCAATGTGAAAGAAACAATAAGAGATGCAGTATATAAAGCTTTCAAGATAGTAGATATCGACTCAATATGTATAAAAATACAAAAGTAAACTCTTTACTCTTATTTGGGAGATTCTATAACCGACAAGCATCACTGTGAGCTACGTGATGATACCGCGTCTCGCCCATGCTGCCAGAACTACCCTATACCTTGCCAGGGTATAGAACGCCTCAACTAAGTGGATCCACTAATCTATACTTAGAAGCAATAAGGAATCATCTAAAAACATATGACCATTTACCCATGTTGGCAGACATGGTTTATGAGGATTTTGATTTGTCTGAACTCATCCCTATATCGGTGCTCAATACTATTCTCAATAATATATATAAATCATTCTCAAATGTTTAAAAACATAAATCTTTCTCAATTGAGGTAATTACTCAAAAGTTCCTTTTAAAAGAGGTAATACTCTGAAACTCCTCATAACCTGTAAACTCATTTAGAAATCGGTGTTTCTATCTTGTAAATGTAAAAGTATTATATACTTGGGAATACTTAGTTCCCTTATACTCATTTTGAAACATGATACTCTACTCTCCTTATCCTCATACTCATTTTCCCAAGACTTAACTCAAATATTTAGTTATTTGGAAAAGGGTTCTCAACTTTGACTCAAAAGGACCTCTTGAACATTTTTCTTAACTTTACTTATATTTGAAATGTAAATCAACAGATGTGATTATTATGCATGATCTCTCAAGGATTATTGAAGATTTTAAGTCTGGATATCAAGGATGGAACATAGGTACGATTTGAGGGAACACACACGGAAAGAAGGACGAAAGGGTAAGGGACCTGGCGACCCTGGCGCATTGAGTGGCACGGGGCCCCAGTCCCAAAAATACTGAACAGTGTTTGGGGCGCACTAAGTGGTGCGCCGCTCCAGGTCCCAAACTAGTGGGAAGTAGTTATGGCGCAGTGGTGGTGCGCCGCCCCATGCCCCTGCCCAGAAACTTAACGAATTTTCTTACTCCAATTCATGTCCTATCTCATCTAGAATCAAATGATTTACTTCCAAAATCGTTTGGATTCACAAACCCAATAAAATAATCGAAAACCCACTCAAACTCCATCATGAATATCACTCATTCGCAAAACCCTCACCTCAAGAACTCAACAAGACTCCATTGTTAAGGAATGAAGCTAAAACCTCAAGAACATCTCAAGAACTCAATCCATAAACTTCAAGAACAAATTTATTAATGAATATCACAAGATTGACATGAGGGAGAATAAACCCAACACTATGAAAGCTTACATACCTTGAAAGAACTAAGTTGGCAAAAATCCACAAATCTTGAATGAACGCTTGAAACCTTCTTCTTTCTCTCCTATTGAAACCCTAAGTGTTTAGAAGTGAATGAAAACTGATCTCAATCAGTTTAGAACCCTATTTTGGTGATAAAAACGTTTAGTCCTAGTGGGGGGGGGTAAGGAAAAGACCAAAATACCCCTCCTTAAAATGGATGAAATGCATAGGTTTCACTCAAACGGGCATACCTTCTTCATCCAAGCTCAGAATTTAGCAAACATTGCGGCGTTGGAAAGAGGACTCAAAGTCCTTTTATTCGATACCTCATTGTCCACCTAACTCTTTGTGTGCTGAAAGTTATGGTTTTTTTAAGTTGACCCAAAAACTAAAAACAAAATTTCAACTTGTACGAATCTATAGTTGACTTTTCGAAGTACGAGATGTTACAATATCTCCCCCTTGGGAACATTCGTCCTTGAATGAGATCACACTAAGCAAAAAGGGAAAGGAAAGCATCTAAAAACCCCAACTCAAGTACAAAACATGCAATTCACATAACTTAGCATATTAACTTAAGGAGTACTTTACAAAGGATTAGTACCTTGATTTGGAATTTCTTTGGAAGCAAAGAGATGTGGGTATCTCATCATCATATCCTCCTCGGCCGCCCAAGTAGCTTCCTCAACAAATTGATTCCTCCATAAGACCTTGACTGATACAACCGCCTTGGTCTTCAACTTGCGAACCTGATGATCCAGAATCTAAACGGGTACTTCCTCATAAAATAGGTGTAACACCCCGAAAATTTTTAAGTTAAGCCCAAACCATTCTTGAATTGCATATAAGGTCATACTAAGTGACTCTTAATTTTATTAGGTGTTAAGGTAAATTATTTAGTATGGGAATGAATTTGGATATCAATTAAGGTCACTAAAAAACTCCTAGCACAAAGTTGAGTTGAAAGTTTCCTTACCAATTAGGTTTTCATGTAAGATTTTACTTGGGGTCAACATCAAACAACCATATCTCTTACAATATAAAGAGTTACATGGCCCATAACCTATCAAATTAAAGGTATTTTAATTCTCTTTTCAACGCCACCAATTTCATGTATTTCTAAGTAAAAAGATAGTAGTAAAAGTGCTCAAAGTTAGAAGAATGCATGCAGAGGTTCAGTAATCTAAGAAAGGGAGATAGTGATGAGGCAAGCTATGTTATTATAGTCATTCACCCAGTAGGTTATTAATGAGGAGTTTTCCCTTATGGGTATACTAAGAAGTAATAATTTTGTATAGAGTTCATGATAGAAGGTAGAAGAATAGTTACCAGTTAGGATGAGTTAGCGTATACTTTAACTAGAAATGAGGTAATGATGATGTGTCATTGTGTTAGTAATGACCAAGTGTAGGTGTTGAATATAAGAGCATGACTATTCATGAGGTGATAGCTCTAAACTAGGCTTATGATTCTAAGGGGAAGCCCATGATATTCAGAGGGCCATAAAACTAGTTAGCCAATAATGTGTTATCATGACCCAGGAGTACCCCTTAGATGTAACATGGTGTACTTGACCCCGAAGGGGTCTCATACAAGCCCTTAACATATCATAACATAAGATATTAGAAAAGTGCAGAAAATTTAAAAACTTTTATCCGTACAATCAAAGTTATTTTCATAAAAGCAAGTGGAAGTCTTTACTACACTTTTGTCTCAAACCATCTAATACAACTTTAGAATAAAACTCTTGGGACACAGCCCATACAATAGTCTCAACATCAAAATAAAAGAATAAAGGAAATGGTAGGTCTGTCCTCAAACCTATGAGGACTCACCAAATCTTTAACTCCTTTGCTCCTTAGAAACCTATCCTCCAAGAATGGAATCAATCTCCAAAACCCTACATTTGATTAGAATGTAGGCAAAGTATGTGTTACTACAAAATGTACTAAATATGTTAGCTAGCATAATAATACGAGCATAAGACAAGAGTTAGTCAATATAAGACCTAATCCATAATCATATGAAATACTTCATGAAACATCAATTATAAGCATAAGAGACAATATCATAATAATAAGCAAAGTCTCCAACATAAGCATCATATAAGCACTATTCAACTCTTTAGCCATCTATACCATAATAGAACTACTCTCAAGTAACCTAAAAGCATACTTGTTCAATGCATGAATAGCATCGCATAATACCACCCAAGCTAAGCATCCCTTTTTGGTCATCTTAATCATAGTCTATATGCATGGTCAAGTCTTTAAGCTTTTCTACCATAAGGTCTCCATACTCCTAAGTAACCTCAAAGAACACTTGTGCAATGCATGAAAGGCATCTCATACTACCCTTCATACTAAGCACAACCTTAAAGTCATCCTAGTCGTACTTACCCTCCTTTGGTCTCATTATTAGCTTACTTCATATAGACAAGGGAACTATCACCTTTAATCAATTATATCTTGGAAGGCAACTATAGCAACAACCCAAGCTAAGTTTGTTTAATATATGATAACACTTCATAAATAGCTTCAAGCCATACTTGTGCAATGTATGAATAGCATCAATTACTACTATCCACACTAAGTACCACTTTAGGCTATCATACATGCTCACTAGTTGGGGACTAGTCCCTCTTTACTATTTTCCATTAGTTATTTAAGGTAATTCTCTATTTAGTACAAGGCAAGTCACAACACATGAATGGATTCTATTTCTCAATTCAAGGCTACCAAGGAATAGCACCCTAATAGGCTAGACCATGCTATCATCTTGCTAACATAACTATATAATTCTAAACTAACTACCTTGGAAGGCATACAATCATGCAAGTCCAAGCTACTCTAGGAAGGGTACAAGTGTTCCATCCTAGCTACCATGAAATAGTCCTGGGCCAACTAAGTCTGCTACCCTTACAAGCACACTAAAATGCTAATGTAAGCTACCCTTAGGAGAGTATGATGTCTCAATCCTAAGCTACCCTTAAAAGAGTATGTGTCCTCAATCCTAAGCTACCGTGACTACTCCTAACTCAAGCTACCCTTGAAATGCATCTTACAATGCTAAGTCAAGCTACCCTTGCAAGCACACTATGATGCTAATGCAAGCTACCCTTGGGAGAGTATGATGTCTCAATCCTAAGCTACCCTTAGGAGAGTATAAGTCCTCAATCCTAAGCTACCATGAAATGGTCTTGTCCAAACCAAGTCATGCTATCATGAAGGCATCCTAATATTGCTAGTTCAAGCTACCCTTAGGAGAGTATCGATCCTCAATCCTAGGCTACCATGACTATCTGTAACTCAAGCTACCCTTGACATGCATCTTACAATGCTAAGTCAAGCTACCCTTAGTAGAGTATGGATCCTCAATCCTAAGCTATCCTTATGAGAGTATGATTCCTTAATCCTAAGCTATAAATCTTGGTCTTATCTTACCAAGTCAAGCTATACATTAAGGGACCATATGTCACAACTTCAAGCTATTATAGACTAACAAGATTTGATTCATTTAGGGTTATTAAGCCAACCTAGAATCATTATATGTGAGAGAACCTTGGATCTCCTAGCATATTTATGCCTAAGTGTGTAAATGAGAAACAATACACAACAAGATCACATCATATTGGCTTTACCCCCCCCAAATCCCTAACATTGATGACTACAAGCCTTATTCTCAAGCTTTACATCTTACTATCTGCATCATACCTAGATTTCAAGGTGTTGTAATCACATCCATCATTAGTAGGTGATTCTAGTCATAATTGATCATAAAGGTTCAAATTCAACTTTACTAGCTATGATCCTTCATATTCAATAAAGTCTAGTTCAATTCATGATTATATGTTCCTAACCTTGAACAATTACTACACATGACATTGATTTTAGAAGATCAATTCTAATCCTTCAATTTCACCTTTCATGGCATAAACCCACACAATATCAAATTCATCGATTAGACTAGGTTTTACCATATAAATCACATAAATTCATCATAATATCATAAATCAATGCTAATTCATTCATAATTAGGTATTATCCACTAAATTGGAATCATACCAAAACACTACCCATGATGTAGGAAGAAACCCTAGCTAGAGTTGGGTTTTGACTTCACAATTGGGGGAAAACCTAGAGGGCTCTATGGGTGGAATAACCCATACATTATTAAGCTAACATACCTTAATTCGAAGCCCGGATATCATCTTAAAACAATGGAGGAAATTTGCCCCTTTTCCTTCTTTTCTTCTTCTTCTTCTTCTTCACTTCTAGAGAGAATTATTTAGAGAGAATTTGGGGTCTTGGAAGAATGAACTAATTGACTTAGTTTAGGGGTCTATTAGGCTTATATAGGTGGTTTAATAACTAAATAACCGACCTCCCTTAACCCCTTACTAATTACCAATTAACCCCTAAGCCCCTAACTTAAAAACTAAATCTTAAAATCTGCCCTGACCTACGAAGCCCCCACCCACGGACCGTGGGTGGATTCACGGATCATACTGCACACTCGTAGGTGCTGGACTGTGGCTAAAATTTGTAGGCCAACTCAGGCCTTGACCCACGAGCTAGGGCTATGGAGCGTGGATGGATCTACTCCACATAGGTGTCATTCGTAGCTCACTCAAAATTGTAGATTTAGGGACTGTTTTGGGGTCCTCCTCAAAGACCCCTTGGGTGGTCCTTGGGGGATCGTACCTTGACGCCCTAACCCTAAAACCCTCATTCTAAGTACGGGAATCATTTTTATGATTTTATCCCTCATTTATAACTCTAAAACTTTCATGCAAGTCTCTAGAAGTCTCTAGTTTAGTTCACTAGTTTCCGAGGCTTAACATTTGAGTGAGTGGGTAAATAGTACTTAAGTTGTGAAAGGAAGTGTGACGGTATATTGTAAGTATGAAGACTGAGAGATTAAGATTGACTACTTGTCATGAGGTTTTAGTGGACGAGTGTTTCTTAATTTGTATCTAGTAGTTGTAAGTTAGTATAGTAAGCGAGCAACATATTGATATCCAGGTTTAGTAATAAACATTAAGCTTGAATTTGAGATGAGCGTTGTGATCAAAAGAATGACAACATGAGGGTTATGATGTTAGTCTTGAGATCTGATTTGGTAGACTTGACATAAAGTAGGTGAGGAATTCAAATGTTAGCTGCAATGAATATGAGTGGTAGAAGTGAGAGATCCTTACTTTTAGATTAGGGCAATGTAGTGTGTCTAAGTCATAAGAGTAACAAGAGTATTTTGACGTGTACCCGAGATTGTATGTAATCAGATGAGGTTCCAATTAAGTTTCTTGTTCTCATGTATGCCTAGAGAGTATAATTGAGCTATCAATGTGGAATAGGCTGAAGTAAGCATTATTTTTCCCTTAAAGAGTTAGATGAAGCGGCTTTATAAGCTAATGGGAAGAGGTTAATAGAAGCATCCTAGAAAGAGATCTTAGAAAGAATCTTAATACCTGCTTTTGTAGAGTTCAGTAGCCATGAGATAAGTCTTTCCCGAGTATTAGAGTGAAGGGAATGTAGACTAATTTAGAGATGATGGAATAGATCCATAGCTTTAAAAACGTCAGTTTCAAACCTAAGGGGGAGATGATAAGATGAGAAATCAAGTCAAGTGTTGAGAATGAGATAGTTATGTCTTTCGAAAGAGTTGTAAAGGTACATCAATCCATTCATACTCTAGCATATTCCTCAATGTTCAATCATTTCAACATCATGATGATGTTTCTTATATCAGAATTATGTTCATGACCTATGCTCATACACTTCAGAGAGATTCACATCTATGCTCAGTATTCAGAATGAAGGGGAAATACTTTAGCCCATTGATCTCAATCTTACTCCATACAACTATGGATATAAGTGTCATGCTATGAACCTATTCATATAAGCAATCATATCTCACAGTATGTTCAGTCTCACAAGTTCATGATTTACTTTCAATGGCTAGAAACATAATGTTATGCCATGCATATTCTTATATTAGAATTCTCAAATGAATTATGTTTATGATCTTTCACCCTAAAGTCCTTTAAGTAATCCTTTTTAGTTTTGGAGAGTGGTGTTGTATATAGTAGTTGTGTGATGATGTGGGAGAGGATTGCTATTTCTTATTGTGATAGTGATGGTGTTTTTATTCCATCTAAGGTTATAAATGTGGAGGAAGAATTTACAATGAGTACTAAGTCAGCTTCCTTGTGGTAATGCATGAAAGTTCAGTTTGTAGAGATGATGAGAGGATGAGAAGTTGTTAGAAAGTGGGTTACTAGGAGTCTATGGAGTGGTGAACATTCTAAGCTCGAATGTGGTATTGTTAACATGCGGACAGTGTGTGATACATTAAGTGTTTCGTGATATGAGCTCAAGGTTAGCTGAATGTAGCGGTAAGGAGTAGTGTTCTTGGGATGAGATTTCGAGGTATAGAACCCGAATCTTATGATTTAGATAAGAATAATCACCCTATGTTAAGTACGTCGTGATTTTGAGTTAGGCTTGAATATAGTAAGAGTAACCCCTTCCATTCTCAGTTCAACCATCATTCGAGGACGTTCCAAGGGGGAAATATTGTAACATCCCAAAAAAAATTAAGATAAGGTTCGAGTCATTATTTATTTGTGAATAGGATTTTACCGAGTGATTCTAAATTTTCTTAGATGTTAAGGTCACTGAAAACTCCTAGCACAAAGTTGAGTTGAAAGTTTCCTTACCGATTAAATTTTGATGTAAGGTTTTACTTGGGTCAACTTTAAACGGCCATATCTCTTAAAATATAAAGAGTTACGTGGATCTTAACCTATCAAATTAGAGGTATTTGAATCCTCTTTCCAACTCCACCAATTTTGCGTCAATCCAAATTTTGAGTAAAAAGTTATGACGATTTTAGCAACCTGGTACAATGCAGTGACGAATTAGCCGACGAGAAAACATTAAAAAGGGTCCTTTTTTGTCTTTTTACCTTTAAGAAAATCCTAAACAATTTTTTTGACTAATTAATGACCCAAAACAATAAGATTTTCATCTCTTCATTCATCATTCTCTTCTCTTTCAAACTCTAAGGCAAAACCTTAAGGAAAAATCAAAGTAGAAGACTCAATTCAAGATTCTTTCAATCTTTTTCAAGATTCTTTTTCAAGGTAAGTCTTTCTCCAAGAGTTCCATTCTTTCCAACTCAAAATCTTCCATACAATTATGAATCACTAATGAAAATCATAATTCTTTGCCATAGAGATTTCAAGAAACTAATTCAAGAATTTCAAGAAATGCTTTCTTGATTGTTCTCCTTCAAGCTAGGGTTTCAAGGCTTCTAATCAAGTTCTTTTTCAAGATTCTTCAAAAAAAATTGTTCTTTCAGGTATGTAAGGCTATAACAGTGGTGGACTAGGTCATCCTCATTCCCTACATCTACTTTCAAATCAGTAAAAGAGTAATCTAGGATTCTATCCCAAGATTTGAGTATTCTTGAGATAAATTGATTTTGAGTTCTTGTGTTCCTGTTTCTTTTTGAAATTCTATTTTTAATTATTGAATTGTTATATATGCATTAAGATTCTTGAGTTGATTCGTTCATGACTGTATTTCAGAATGAACCCTATGAATTGAGTATTTTTTAGATGAGTAGTATCGTTGAGTTCTGAGTACTGAGTTTCCATGTTGCTATTAAGATCTCTGAGTTGATCGTTTATGCCCATAATTCTGCATGAACCTTATGAATTGAGTTATAAATTTTGAGAATTTTTTTAAAGTCAGCACTTGAGTTTTTAAACTCAATTTTTGAGGAAGTAAGATGAGTTGTGAGGACGAGTTTCTAAAATATGATTAGTATGACAATCGAGTATGCCATCAATGTATGAGCAGTATGGTATCTAGATATACCATCAATGTTTATGCAGTATGACTTCCCTCAGTCATCAATGATCATATTAAAATATGATTTTGATATGTTTTTGAGAAAGAGTTTTCAAGTATGAATTGAGTAAGAGTATAAGGGAACTATGTATTCCCAGAGGTATCAATGTTTACATTGATAAAAGAGAAACTGAGATTTCTGAATGAGTTAAAAGTTCAAAAGATATTTCAAGAGTAGTTACCTCTTTTAAGAGGGTAGTTTGAGCAATATCTCAAACCAGAGGAAGAGTTATATTTTTAAACATATGAGCATGAGTATATATTATTGGGAGTAGTATTGAGCAGCAATATGGGGGTGAGTTCAGACAACTCAAAGTCCTCATAAACCATGTATCCCAACATAGATAAAGGATCATACTTTTTAGATGATTCCTTATTAATTTTAAGCATAGCTTAGTGGATCTACTTAGTTGAGGTGTGCTATACCCCGGCAAGTTAAAGGACAGTTCTGGCAGCGTGGGCGAGACGTTGTATCATCACGCAGCTCGTAGTGATGGTTGTCGATTAGAGAATCTCCCAAATAGAGTTAAAAGTGTATTTTTATATATCACTTATTATGTTGAGTTCAGAGATGAGAAATTATTTTGTAAAGCTTTAAATGATTTAACTATTTTATTTCTTTACATTTAGCTTGAGTACATTGTTATCTATAACAGTCCTTTCTTTTAGTTATTTGTTATTCAACTATATTACATACTCGTACATTCAATGTTTTAATGATGTAGATACAACTTCTTAGGATCCTCAACAAGAGTCTCTTGAGATCACTTCATCCGCTCGTCTGCTTTTGAGTAAGACCTCCTTGCTTTTGGAGGACTCCAGTTTTATGCGTTGTTAGTATTAGTAACATTTTTGAGTAGTTTTGGGTCTTGTCCCAACACTCGTCTATACATAGTAGAGGCTATATCGATAGAAATTTTTGGAGAGTCTTTCAGTTTCAGATGTTTTATTTAAACTTATGTTTCATACTCAATATATTTAGCAAAACTTTTGAGATTCAGTAAATTGTTTTTAAACGTTTCTTTCAATTTGATGCTTATATATGCTTGAGTTAGTCTTCCTCTTGTAGTCAGCCAAGATGAAGGTTCGCTTGGGGACCAAAAAAGGTTCTCGAATGCCGGCCACATCCAGGGTGTAGGCTCGGATCGTGATAATAAGTATCACATCAAAGTTGTAAAAAAATGACATTGTATTTCACAATTATAGGATTGTATTCAATATATTGGGAAATTCTTAATAAAAAGGTTATAAATTAAGGTGAATAGTTTAATAGTTTATATAGGTAAACAAAACAAAAGTCAAAATTATGGATGTTATGAAAGCTTAAAAACCTTGTTCTATCCGAAAAGATAGTTCTATTTCTTCATGTGATGTTCCAAAATAATATTTAGTTAAAAGAAAAATTATTTTACTTTTGATTGGTATAAGTGGATTAATGGTTGATGGTAATAATCACACATTGAGGGGATTTTCTACCTATAAGTCATGTATTTAAGAACTCTCTTTTCCAATTTAAAAGTATAATATTTATGTGTCCAAGAAAAGAGAAAACAATACCATTTTCATATGGAAAAAAGGTAACCAATTTAGGAAAAAGGGAAAAATTAATAGGAAAGGATGAGGAGAAAGGATTCCAACAAACCATTATTGATGTCAAATAATCAAGACATTCAAGAGCCATAAATATTCAATACTTAATCTCTATTAACACTTTCATATTTTTAAAGTCACCAAACATTTCATCTATTTATTATATTCCCCGTTCAAGATCCCTAACTTTAACATTTATATACAATACTTTGGGTGTAAGCAATATTTGCTCTCTTGTAAGAAAATCCCCAGTATTGCATAATTCATCGCACTAAGGCATGGTTAATAATAAACTATTCAATAATGGGGAGATTCTTACAAGAAAAATTTCAAGGTGATTTTCCATAGGATATCACTCGAAATAGTCATACAAGTTTGCACTTTTGTGACATAGAGGTCAAAACATTACTGAAATGACAATAAAACAAAAAACAATTCTCTATTGTTACAAAGAGTGAAAGGGATGGTTGAGAAAGAGAGAAGATGTGGAAGTGGCTTTTTCTAGAATGAGGGCTGCATTGGGTAAGGTGCACTTTGCCTCTAGACCATTTGGCTTTATAGTTTGGGCTTCCTAAAAGAGTGGAATGGGTTATTGTTCTTTTGGTGAATTATTTTGAGCATCCAATTTAATAACTATTCCAACATATATAATTAATATGTAAAAAATAAAATCCTAATATTACCACACCTCACAATTGATTTAAAATTTGTCTCGACATAAATATCACATCTAATTAATCTAATAAGTACGAAACTTGAAGTAAGGTGAAGACAATTACTCCCTCTGTCCCATTTTATGTGAGGTACTTTGACTTGACACGAAATTTAAGAAATAAAAGAAAACTTTTAAAATTTGTGGTCTATAAAATACGTATAACACTTTTAAAACCTAATGAAAAATCAAAATTTAATTAAAAAAAATTACAATGACCGAAATTCCTTCGTACGAAACTAGTATAAATAGGTACAAGAACTACTAATAGGGTACATTTTACACTAGAAAATAGGAGACAACTTCAACCATAAGGAACGAAAAAATGGAAGTTGTTGAAGATCATCATCGTCTTCACCTATGAAACATCACTAACCCTGCAACCATACTATTCCAAGTGGCAAGCAAAAGTAGTATCAGTACGAACAAACGTACTAATATTCATCATTGGTTGATATGAACCTACCACATAATATAATATAGATAATCAGAAAAATGCATACAATATGAAAGTTACACAATCTCAAGTCTCTATCCATCTGTTTTTACCTGTCCTGGTATAATCCCCATAACTAATGCACCTTGATCCAGGATCCTACCTCATTCCGTTGTCAGCTCTACCAATATACGTTCCATCTTCTCCGTTGTAATGGCATATTATGCCACCCTATGATCATATCATTGTCTAACCCTTCTATCACATAGAGTTTCCCCAAAACAAGACCAATATTAACTTTGTTAATCATCTTACTACCTTCCCTCAATTTTACATGCTCCCACCCTTGACCTTTCGAAGTAGTACCTTAAACTGGTGCCTTCAACCAACTCATCTATCTTGACTCTATCCCCATTATCATATGTGTTCGGTGAACTTAACACTCAGAACCAATCCCAACTCTTAAGTCATGCACCAGACCCTTGATCTCTGCCTGACGTAGTAACCACCATTTCAATAAGCAATTGACATACCATTATAATGACTTCTATAACATTTCTTAGACTCTCAATCCGTATCCTCAGTTAACATTCACATGAAACATGTCCCCACATGATCAAATAAAAGCCACACCTAAGTCCAACTCATCTTCCAAGTAAACCATACCACTCAAGGATCCTAACAATATAATATATTATAAAAAGATAAACCTAGTCCTTTCATGGAACCACAATACACATACCTTGTACTCTTAAGGAACCCACACACAAACTGTAAGTATACTAATATGGTACCCGAGCCAACCAGGTTTAGTATTTATATCAAGTGTGGTATATGAGTCAACCTTTAGTATTCATACCAGGCGTGGTATCCGAGCCAACCATTAGTAATCTTGTATCGACATGGTACTCGATCCAACCAACAATCACATGCAGTCATACACAATCACAATCACAATAAAAATGACACTTCAAACCACAAGTACAGTATATAGGTTCATTGCGTAAGGTAATCAACATGATGTCATTAATATCCGTCCCTATGTTTTTCCACAACATGCATTGCACAATGATACTATAAAGCAGTGTATATGCATACATACATATATTGGACAACACAAAACATATCCAGGTAACAATGGCCCCACACTGAACCCCATTATGAGTACATATTCGTTCTCCTTGATTACCACAAGTCCCAGAAACTTCATAGTACTTAAACCTTATATTTGTCACCAACAACCGCTTCAATAAGAAACTCGAGGTTAAAAATAAAGAACTAGATAACCACCCCTAGTCATTATCTTTTTCCCGCTCTAATCTCTTGTCATACCCTGAGCCTACACCCTGGATGTGGCTGCCACTCGAGAACCATTACTGGCCCCAAGCGAACCCTTTGCTCGGCTTAACTCTTAGAGGAAGACTTACTCATAATAAAAGCACTTTAAAAAGTAAACTGTAACTCAAATGATAATTTAGAATGTCTTTGAAATAAATATTCAACTAGCCAAAGTGGCAACTCAAGTCTCAACATAAATGAATGAAAATGAAAAGACTCATGAACTAATATCTATATATCTATGAAGCCTCCACTAACTCAGATGGACGTCGGGACAAGACCAGCGACATCCTAATAAAACTAGAATGAATAAAGTAAACAAGGGATCCTTCGGAAAGCAAGGAGGTTCATGAACAACTCTGAAGCTCAACTGCATCAACAAAGCGCTGGATGTTGATCCAGATTACCTGTATCTGCATCATAAAATAATGCAGGCCATATGGAATCAATACATTGAATGTACGAGAATGTGAGGGGAAATCTAAAACAAGACATAAGCTTAAACTGGAACTTAAAAAAACACTTAACTTGTCTCAACTCTACTCAACTCATTTCAATATAAAGCACAAATAAGAATGCAGTATAAAGAAAAGCTTTTAAAACATTAGATAGCAAATCAATGTATTGAAAAATACAATAATAACTCAGTTTTGTATATAAAAATACAAGTAACTCTGTGGGAGATTCTCTAACCGACAACCATTATTATGAGCTATGTGATGATATAACATCTTGCCCACACTGCCAGAAATGTTCTATACTTTGCCAGGGTATAGAACCTACTACTAAGTGGATGTACTAGTCTATGTAAAAAGTATTAAAGCATCATCTAAAATGTATGATCCCTTTCTACCTACGTTTGCTACATGGTTTATGGAGACTTTAAGTTATCTGAACTCCTCCCCATATCGGTGCTCAATACTACTCCCAAAATATAACTAGCTGAAATGTTTTAAAACATTACTCTTTATGTGGTTTGAGATTATTACTCAAAAGTCTTTCTCTTAAAAGAGAAGGTTCTAAAACTCCTCATGAAAACTCTTTTGGAAATTGGTGTTTCCTCTCATCTTAGATGTGAAAACATTTACCCTTGGAAATATTTAGTTCACATATATCATTTTAAAGAAAATGAACTTCACTCTTACTCTTACTCAACTCAATGCTCAAGTCTTAAAATAAGTGTAAAATAATTGTAAAATACCTTTTGAAAAGACTCGAAGAACTCTCAAGACTTGGCTCTTAGCAGTACCTTGAATTTGAATTTATGGATTCAAGGTTATGATTCATGTTTGATTTCTAGATGTATAGAAGTCGTTTAGAGCAGTTAAAATCAATAGGAAATATTAGTACACTTTAGAAGGACTCAGACGGGCTAAATGATGGAAAACAAGTAGGGGCAGGCGACTGTGGCGCGTGGCGCCAGCCCCTAAAGTTCAGAGAGAACATTCTGGCACACTACTGGCATGCTACGCCAGCCCTTGCTAGCGCAGTACTAGGGCGTTGCGCCACCCTCGCCCCTGAACGTTCTGACAATTTTTTTAACTCGTTTTCTGACCTTAATTCGACTAGATTTGATTTTTTTTCTCAATTTCTCTTTAGATTCGGTTATCCAATACATGTACACAAGAATCTACTAAAAACAACTCTTAAAATCGGTACGATTATATCAAGAAATCATCAATCCCATCCTAATACAAGAACGAAAGTAAATTCAAGAACACTAACAAGAACATCAAACCTTCAACTTCTTTGGACGAAATTACGCTGCAAATAACATGATTGGTGCGTGGGTAAGCGAACCCAACTCTATGTGAACTCACATACCTCTTAGGGATCAAACACATGGCGAAATATGCAACCAAAATATCAAGAACTCAACAAAATCTTGACCTTTCTCCTTTTTCTCCTCTTTTCTCTCTTGAACTCTTTTCTAAATCCCTAGCATGAATTATGATTGTGTAAACAACACAATCAGTTTATACCCCAAATTAATTTCTAAAAAGGAATTAAATCTGATAGGATAAGAAAAAGACCAAAATACCCCTCTTAAATCTGGGTAACTTTCCTTAATTGGACACCTAGACTTCAAACGGGCATATCTCCCTCATACGAGCTCGAAAATCAAAAAACTCGGTGGTGTTGTAAAAAGGATTCCAAGACCTTTCATTTGATATCTTATGGGCCACCTAACGCATTCTGTACTGAATGTTATGGTCGTTTGAAGTTGACCCAAAACTCATACTCAGCGTGACTTGCAAAATTTCAGATTTTTCTATTTCCAATTTAGTTTCTTTCTAATTCTAGTTCTTTTAAAATCCGAGGTGTTACAATATCTCACCCTTGGGAACATTCGTCCTCCAAAGATTACTCTAAGTAGACTAAGGGTGTAATATCTAACATTCAGCTCAAACACCCACCTAGCAATATATAACACAACATGTCAACTTAAAATAAGTTTCAAGAAACTAATTCGTACCTTAATTTGGAATTTCTTCGGACTGGAAGAGATGTGGACATCTCTTCTTCATATCCTCCTCAGCTTCCCATGTCGCTTCCTCAACAATCTGATTCCTCCATAGAACCTTGACTGATGCTACCTCCTTGGTTCTCAACTTGCAAACCTGGCGATCTAGAATTTGAACAGGAATCTCCTCATAAGATAAGCTATCCTTAATACCAATACTTTAGTAGGTATGATAAGTGAAGGATCTACCATACACTTCTTCAACACGGAAATGTGAAATATCGGATGGACCGCTGCTAACTCTTGTGGTAGCTCTAATTCATAAGCCATGTTACTGATCCTCTTGGACATTCTGTAAGGACCAATATACTGGGGACTAAGCTTTCCCTTCTTACTAAATCTCATAACACCTTTCATGGGTGAAACCTTTAAATAAATCCAATCATCTACTTCAAACTCTAAGTCTTTTCTCCTAACATCTGTATAGGATTTCTGACAACTCTGCGCTGTTTACAAGCTCTCTTGAATAATCTTCACCTTCTCCAAAGCTTGATGAACTAAGTCTGGTCCTATCAACCCAGCTTCACCAACCTCAAAACATCCTATAGGAGATCTGCATATTCTCCCATAAAGATCCACATAAGGAGCCATTTGGATGCTAGAGTGATAACTATTGTTGTAAGCAATCTCTATGAGAGGTAAGTGATCATCCTAATTACCATTAAAATCGATCACACACGCCCTCAGCATATCCTCTAAAGTATGAATTGTGTGTTCTTCTTTACCATATATTTGTGGATGAAAAGCAGTACTCAAATTTACCTTGGAACCCAAACCTTTCTGGAAAGACTTCCAAAATTATGCAGTGAATTGCTCACCTTTATCTCAAATGATGGATACCAAAACTCCATGAATTTTGACTGCCTCTTGAATATATAATTTAGCGTAATCTTCTGCTGAATGGGTAGCATTTACCGATAAGAAATGGGCTGATTTAGTCATTCGATCCACAATCACCCAAATGGAATCATGTTGCCTGCGAGACCGTGGTAAACCTGTAATGAAATCCATATTCATCATCTCCCACTTCCATTCCGGAAGATATATGTTTTGAGCCATACCACCGTGCCTCTGGTGCTCTCATTTGACTTGTTGGCGATTAGGACACTTAGCAATGAACTCTGCAATGCCCTTCTTCATGCTACTCCACCAATAGACTTCTCTCGAGTCGTGATACATCTTTCTGGAACCCGGATGGATAGAATATATGGAGTTATGAGCTTTATCCATGATCCTCTCTTTGAGTTCATCCACCCTTGGCACAAAAAATCTACCTTGATACCTTAATACACCATCCCCTCCCCCTTGTTCAAAAGCCATCACTCTTTGCTTATATACATTTGCCTTCAATTCAAGCAAAATAGGATCTTGGTCTTGTTTCTCTTTCGCTTCGGACACTAATGATGATTCAACCTCATTCATCACCACTACTCCTCATTCGTTGGAATCCATTAGTTGAACTCCTAATCGTGCAAGTCTATGCACATCTTTTGCTAACTTTTTCTTGTCTTCCTCAACATGGGAAGCTCTACCCATGGACAACCTGCTTAAAGCATCTGCAACGTCATTAGCTTTACTAGGGTTATAGAGAATACTCATGTCATAATTCTTGAGTAACTCCAACCACCTCCTTTAGACTCTTGTGATTGGTGAACACATCTATATGAACACAATAAAGATAGTGACACCATATTTTCAAAGCGAATACTACAGTAGCCAACTCTAGATCATGGGTTGGGTAATTTCTCTCGTGAATCTTAAGGTGTTTGGAGGCATAAGCTATAACTTTGTCATTCTGCATTAAAACACAACCCAGTACAACTCTGGATGCATCACAATATACCACAAAACCTTGCGTTCCTTCTTGTAAGGTCAATACTGGGGCAGTAGTCAACCATTTTTTCAATTCCTGAAAGCTTTTCTCACAAGCTTCATACCATTGAAACTTAACTATTTTCTGAGTCAACTTGGTCAATGGGGATGAAATCGATGAAAACCCCTTGACTAACCTTCTATAATAGACAATCAATCCTAAGAAACTCCTAATATCATTTAGAGATGTAGGTCTAGGCGAGTTCTACACTACCTCCATCTATTGAGTGTCAACTCAAATTCTATCATCGGATACAATATGGCCTAAGAATGTCAAAGACTCAAGCCAAAATTCACACTTAGAAAATTTAGCATACAACTCTTTATCCTTTAGTATTTGGAGAACTATTCTGAGATGACTAGCATGATATTCCTCATTCCTTGAATAAATTAGAATGTCATCAATGAATACGATAAAAAACATATCTAAATAAGGTTTGAATACTCTGTTCAGATGGTCCATGAATGATGCAAGAGCATTAGTCAAACCAAAGGACATAACTAGGAACTCATAATGACCGTAGCGGGTCCTGAAAGTTGTCTTAAGGATATCACTTTCTCTTACTCTCAACTGATATAGCCAGATCTGAGGTCTATCTTAGAAAAACAAGTGGCACCCTGAAGTTGATCAAAGAGATCATCAATTCTCGGAAGAGGATACTTATTCTTGATAGTAACCTTTTTCAACTAACGGTAATCTATGCACATTCTAAGAGAACCATCTTTCTTCCTCACAAATAAGATCGGAGCACCCCAAAGTGAGACACTTGGTCGAATAAAGCCTTTCTCTAGAAGATCTTTCAACATCTCTTTTAACTCTTTCAACTGTGTTGGAGACATTCTTTATGGAGGAATACAGATAGGACGAGTATCGGGAAGAATATCTATACCGAAGACTATTTCTCTCTCAGGAGGGACTCCGAGAAGATCGTATGGAAAGACCTATGGAAACTCACTAAAACTCGAATTGACTGAATAGGTGGTGTCTCAACAATAGAGTCATTAACTCAGACTAAGTGATAGATGTACCCCTTGGAAACTAAATTTCATGCCTTAAGGTACAAGATAAAACGACCCTTAGGCACTGCTGAACTACTCTTCCACTCTATAACTGGCTCATTAGTAAACTAGAACTTAACTACTCGAGTTCTACAATCAACTGAGGCATAATAGGCATGAAGTCAGTCCATACCTAGAATAACATCAAAATCTGCCATGTCTAACTCGACTAAGTCATCTATGGTGTCCTTGTGATTGACGAAAATGGTACAACCACGATAAACTCTCTCAGCTAGAATAGACTCACCAACATGTGTAGGAACACTGAAGGGCTCAAGAAGTTGGTCAGGAAGAATATCAAAATTCATGTCAATTTAAGGAGTCACAAAAGATAGACTCGCTCCTGGATCTAGCAAAGCATAAACATCAAAATTAAATACTTTGATCATACCAGTGACAACATCTGGCAAATTCTCTTAATCTTGGAGACTAGTGATATCATATAGATGGTTTTGCCCTCCGCCGATCCCTGAAGTAGCTCCTCTAGGTGCAGCTCTGTCTGGTGGAGCAACTGAAGAAGATTGGGCTCTATTGCCCCTATTTCCATTGCCCTGCCTATTCTTAGGGCACACTTTCATTAAGTGACCCTCTTGACCACACTTGAAGCAACCAGTGGAGACATTACGACACACTTTTGAGTGGGTTCTACCACACTTAGCACATGCATAAGTCCCATTTCCTCTTTGTAACACACTACCTTGAGACTGTGCAGGTTTAGCTCTGAAGTTTTATGAACTCTGATTATTTAACTCACCTCAATTCCTTGGTGCAGGTGCACTAGCAGATGATGGAGCAGGTCTCTTTTGCTTATGTTGGAACGATGACCAGTTTGCATTACTCTTCTGCTGCTCGAACTCATTTCATGTAGTCTTAGCCTTCTTGTTTCGAAACTCTTCTCTATCTCTTAGCTTATCTTCCTCAACTTGTTGCACATGGATCATCAGCCTTGCTATGTCCATATCCCCTATTATCATAGATGTTTTACCCTCCTTACTTGACAGACGATACAACCCAGCAACAAACAGACTCATCCTGCTCCTCATGTCAGCAACCATCTCTGAGGCATAACGAGACAGTTGGCTGAACTTAAGGCTATACTCATGCACACTCATAGATTCCAATTTAAGAGTGAGGAATTCTCTTACCTTTGCCTCTCTTAGTTCACAGGGAAAGAAACGCCCCATAAAGGCACTCTCGAACATAGCCCAACTCACGATTAGTGCACCCTCATCTCTACCCTTCTTCCAATGGTCAAACCAGATTCTAGCAACACCCTTCAGTTGGTATGCAGCTAGTTCCACTCGCTCAACATCATCAGTAACATGCATAACCTCAAACACCTTATGCAACTCTTCCAAAAAAAAATTTAGATCCTCAGTGATACTTGAACCAGTGAAGTTTAGAGCATTCATCCTTAATAACTCATAGATCCTTGATGTATCATCCACATCCTCTTGATTCCCTCTTTGTTGCCCAACTTGGTTGGTCACAACATGACCTCTCCTTGGGGTTGAACTTCTGGTACATTAGGTACCCCTTGATCCTCAACATTCCTTCTAGCAGGACGACCTCAGACAGCTCTTCATCGAGGCATGATCTGAAAGGTACGTGCAAGCACGAGTTAGAAAGAAACTTTTATAGGGATGAACTCTATCGCACGAACGGAGTATGAATGAAGTGAGATAACTCCTAAATGTTGTAGCCTCTTAATTATAGATGGGGCGCGCTTCACACCGATAACTAGGACTCTATAGACACAACTTCATAGACTCCTAGGAATCTTGAACTATGTGCTCTAATACCAAGTATTTCACGCCTCGAGCCTACACCCTGGATGTGACTAACACTCGAGAACCATTGTTTGCCCCAAGCAAACCCTTGGCCTAGCTTAACTCTTAGCTGGAGACCTACTCATAATAAAATCACTTTAAAAAGTAAACTGTAACTCACATGATAATTTAGAATGTCTTAGATATAAACATTCAACTAGCCAAAGTGACAACTCCAGTCTCAACATAAACGAAAAAAAATGAAAACACTCATGAACTAATGTCTATATATCTATAAAGCCTCTACTAAGTCAGATGGACGTCGGGACAGGACCCACGATATCCTAATAAAACTAGAATGAATAAAGTAATCAAGGGATCCACCAGAAAGCAAGGAGGCTCACCAACAACTCTGAAGCTCAGTTGGATCAATGAAGCGCTGGATGCTGATCCTGGTTACTTGTATCTCATAAAATGATGTAGGCCAAATGGCCTCAGAACATTGAATGTACGAGCATGTGAGGGGAAATCTAAAACAATACATAAGGTTGAACTGGAATGGAAAGAAACACTTACCTCGTCTCAACTCTACTCAACTCATTTCAGTATAAAGTAGAAATAAAGATGCAATGTAAAGAAAATATTTTAAAATAGTAGATAGCAACTCAATGAATTGAAAAATACAATAATAACTCCGTTTTGTATATAAAAATACAAGTAACTCTGTGAGATTCTCTAACTGAAAACCATCATTATGAGCTATTTGATGATACAACATCTAGCCCACGCTGCCAGAACTGTCCTATACTTTGCCGGGGTATAGAACCTACTACTAAGTGGATCCACCAATTTATGCTAAAAAGCATTAAGGAGTCATCTAAAAAGTATGATCCCTTTCTACCCACGTTGGCTACATGGCTTATAGAGACTTTGAGTTATATGAACTCGTCCCCATATCGGTGCTCAATACTACTCCCAAAATATAACTAGCTCATATGTTTAAAAACATAACTCTTTCTATGGTTTGAGATTATTACTCAAAAAGTCTTTCTGTTAATAGAGATGATACTAAAACTGCTCATGAAAACTCATTTAAAAATTGGTGTTTCCTCTCATCTTAAATGTGAAAACTTTTACTCTTGAAAATACTTAGTTATCATATATCATTTTAAAGAAAATGAACTTCACTCTTACTCTTACACAACTCAATGTTCAAGTCTTAAAACAAGTGTAAAACAATTGTAAAAGACTTTTTGAAAAGACTCGAAGAACTCTCTAGACTTGACTCTTATCTCTACCTTGAATTTGAATTTATGGATTCAAGGTTATTATTCATGTTTATAGATGATTTCTAGTTTCTTAGAGTGGTTAAAATCAATAGGAAGTGTTAGTACACTTTAGAATGACTCAAATGGGTTAAACGACGTAAAGCCAACCCCTAAATTTCAGAGAGCACATTCTGGCGCGGCATACCAGACCTTGCTGGCACACTGTTGGTGCACCGCGCCACCCTCCCCCCAGAACGTTCCGACGAATTTTTCAACTCTGACCTTAATTCGACTAGATTCGATTCTTTTTCTCAATTTCTCTTTAGATTTGGTTACCCAATACATGAACACACGAATCTACTAAAAACAACTCTTAAAATAAATACGATTATCTCAAGAACTCATCAATCACATCCTAATTCAAGAACCAAAGCAGATTTAAGAACACTAATCAAGAAAATCAAACCTTCAACTTTTTAGGACGAAATTACGCTGCAAATCACATGATTGGCGCGTGGGTGAACTAACCCAACACTATGTGAACTCACATACCTCTTAGGGATCATATCCTTGGTGAAATCCGCAACCAAAATCTCAAGAACTTGACAAAATCTTGACCTTTCTCCTCTTTTCTCCTCTCTTTTCTTCTTGAACTCTTTTCTAAAACCCTAGTGTGAATTATGATTGTGTAAACTGAAGAAATTCAGCTTATAACCCTAATTAATTACTAAAAATGAATTAAATATGATAGGGTAAGGAAAAGACCAAAATACCCCTCTTAAATCTGGGTAACTTTCCTTAATTGGACAGCCCGACTTCAAACGGGCATATCTCCCTCAAACGAGCTTGAAAATTAGAAAACTCTATGGTGTTGGAAAGAGGATTCCAAGATCTTTCATTTGATATCTTATGGGCCACCTAACTCATTTTGTACTGAAAGTTATGATTGTTTGAAATTGACCCAAAACTCATACTCAACGTGACTTGCAAAATGAGATTTTTCTATTTCCAATTTAGTTTCTTTCTAATTGTAGTTCTTTCAAAAATCGAGGTGTTACACCTGTATAAACGACAGTCTTTAATCATCACGCTCAAAGAGAAGGCCTAGATATGAAATCTCTCGTTATCTACACAATTATGATGAATTAGAATACATTTCGTACTATTCAGTTAAGAAAACCTTGCCTACCGTCAAGCATCATCTGATGAACATTGCTCATGAACTTCCAACTCTGCACGAACCAATCATGATGAACGTGCACTGAAATTCCTACAGTTTCCACCTCCCTTTGATTGTTATCCTTCCTCTTTATTTCTTCCTTACCCCGGGTGCTTTTAGAGGATTTTTGGTGCAACTCTTGTGTATTTTCTACTTTCAAAAGTGGGCGATTTTTTTTAAAAAGGTCATATAACTAGGTTGCAGAATTTTTCATGCAGACGCTATAGTGGTGCCGCCATATTCTACAATTTTGGGGTTCCGTACGAGTTGTCTTTGAGTGACGTCTGATTGGGCCGTTATGATCAGGGTCTTCCTGGTTCTTATTTTTACAGTTCGTGAACAAAGTTGCTTCTTAGCCTTGTGGTTAAAACTTCAAGTATTGTGTAGGACGTTGTGAGTTTTATTCTCTGTGCAATTTTTTTTTATTTCTTCGGTTTAAATTTTTGGAAATATGTGGGGCCCGCTTTACTATTCTCCTAATTTTTATTTATTTATCTTACTTTTTTAAATTTGTTATATATTTAAAAATTACATTAAAAGTACTATAAACTATAATAGTTAACAACGTATATATTTGGTTATATATTTAAAAATTACGTAAAATGTACTATAAATCATAATAATTAATAATTTTAAAATTAATAAAAATTGGTTGACTTTCAATATTCAAACTAGTACCACGTATAGTCAGACAGAAAGAGTAGTATATATTTTTTATAAATTATGTAACAAGTATTATATATCACAATAATAACAATTTATATTTTAAAACTATATAAAAATATTGATTGACTCTCTGAATACTATCTGTATCATATAAGTTGGAACAAAAAGAATAAAAATAAAATAAAATAAAATATATATATATATATATATATATATATTATAACTAATAAGCCATGGTAAGGAGTCTGTTTCATGGCCGTACTTCCCGACCATATCGATACTCTTTAAGAAAAATTGACACAACATGACAACCTATTCACTAAATGGGCAATAAATAGATTATTTTAAAAAAAAATTGGGATTTTTTTTTAAAAATAATTTATTTAGCATTTAATGACCATGTTTCTTTTTCTTAAAAAGAGTATCTATTTCCTAATTTTTCTCTGTTTTTCTCCGTTGATTGGTCCTCCTTTTTTTCTTGAAAAATAAAAAATAAAAATTGTTTTGTTGTTCCTTTTTTCTCTCCTTATTCATTGATAGTGGTGTTTTTTTCTCCGGATTTTTCTCATCTTTCCCAAGACACGCTTTGATTGATTGGTTTTCTATTTTTTGAATATGTAAAATTATTTTTTTATTCTTCTCATTCATTATTTTAAAAACTACTCTGTAATTATTGTGCCTATATTTACTCGACATTCTAAAAACTTTGTATCGTCGTTATCAGAAAAATTTGGGGGTCCTTGATTTGTGGAATTGAAAAGGTTTGTACAAAATTAATTAGTAACTGTATACATGATTGTGCATACATTTGTGTAAAAACCAAGAAGTTCAGCGTATACAAATTCTAAGTGAATGAATACATGAATGCATACATAAATATGTATGTACAAAACTATTAATTGAATGAATACATCATACTTTTATGTATACACAATTGACTGATTATTCATATATTTGTGCAAAAATCAATCAATTAAGTACTGTATTCAAATTTTAGGTGAAGGAATATACATAGCTAATCATATTTTAATGCATATTTGAATATGTATACATTGCCACTGATAGCATAAATTGAAATGTATACAACTACTTATTGAATAAATATTACCCATACACAATCGACAATTATACAATCAGAACAAATTGAATTCATTAACTAACAAAATTGAAATTAATTTAATGAACCCGGTGATATCAATTGTAATAATCACACCTTCCATGGAATAACCCACAAAATTATTTTTACTATCACAATCTCATCTATGATGAATCAAGACAATCTAATGTGACATCTATATTTTGATGATCGTTGTTGATCTCCATTGCAATTTCTATTCCTGAAATCATTCATAAAATTATTTTTACTATCTGATTCTCGCTATGATGAATCAAAACATTAAAAGATGAAATCTATATCTTGATGATCGTTGTTGATGTACATTGTAGTTTGTATTTTCGAAACACTGTACTGATTTTTGTTTGACGAATTATATGAAAACCGAATCGCCATCTTTTTCAATATAGGAGTAAAAACTACGGATGAAAATATTTATCCCATGTATTCTTATTTGTTGTTGTTTATTTTCGGATGGTTACACGAAGAAAAAGAAAATCTCTATTAAAATATAGATATAATACTTTGCACTAATATGTGCCAATTTTCTATTTGATTATTAATTGCTAATTAATGTTGGGTTATATGTTGTCAATGGTATGTAGCAGTTGTCTATCTATGTGAATTCCTCTAATTAATTGAACTATTGGACCCACTTTATATATTAATGACCCAAAGGGTTTTCAAATTTTTTTATTTCCAATATTTATTACTTTATTTGTTTAATTTATGTGACACAATTTTCTAAATATTTTTTGTTGTTAGTTATTATTATAATATTCTTAACGTATTTTTCAAACAATATTTGTAGCACATGTGATATTTTGAGAGTTGATCAATTTTCTAGTTTCTTTGCTTAAATATTTTAAATTGTTAATAATTATTATTTTGTGGCACATGTGAAAGTTTGAGAGTTAATCAATATTTTAATAAATAGCTTAAAATATTTTAAGTTGTTATTATTATGATTTACGGGACTCTTAGTTAAGGTAATATTTAAATAATATATGTTACTCCATTTTTCTCAATTTATGCGGCATAGGTGAAATTTCGAAAGTTAATCAAAATTTTGATATATTTCAAACAAATAATTATTGTGAATTATAATACTTTTACCTAATTTCAAATAATATATGTTACTCCCTCAGTTTCAATTTATGTGGAATATGTGATATTTAGAGAGTTAACCAAATTTTTATACGTGTTTCTAAATATTTTAAATTATTGATTATGGTGATTTACAATACTATTTTCATAATATTTTGATTTGTATGTTTTTAAATACATAATATACTAAAAAGAAAAGTAAAATAAATAATAATATTATATAATTTTTAAATACATATTATACTAAAAAATAAGAAAAAAATGAAAGTGAAAATTTGAGCACAATTGATTGACCCTAAGCTCCACACATTTCCATATTTATGATTGGATGGTCACAACATGCTTTTTCAAGAAAATCATTTGTACGTCAACGGGGCTTCAAGCCAAGTATCCGAAATAGGGAAACTTACATAAATATACTATAAATAAAAAATATTTACCATTTATAGCAATAACATTTTTTTTTCACTTGATCACTTTTAATACATGTATAATACACTTTTAATTCATATTACAAAGAACAATTTATTATTCACATATAATACAAGTTTTATTGATGAATAATACATTTATCACACATTTTAATACATTTATAATACAATGTGTCAACTTCTTACCAAATAAGCATAATATATTTTTAAAAATAATTATAATACATATATATTGCATACTTAATTCACTTTTAATA
>JAJOOS010000705.1:0-51686 GCA_029582725.1 Solanum chiquidenum | reverse complement strand
TGAATTTTACAATTCCATTGCATTCCTTAAAACTAACATTTTGTCAAAGGCAGAGGATAGCAGGCCACACTTACTGGTATTTGACAGATTTATTGATATTTATTCACTCAAAATTTGTTAGAAAGTTACTCCATTTTGGTTATATATATTCACTGCTTAAGGATTTGAGTCTGTAAGATTGGATTTTTATGCAGAAATGGAAGCTGATATCAGTGAGAAGTTGTTGAGTGAAGTGCAAGCTGTGGAGGATGGTGAAAAGGAAGTGAATTTCAAGGAGAAGTTATGGAACGAGACGAAGAAGATGTGGGTGATTGCTGCTCCAGCCATGTTTACAAAGTTTTCGACGTTTGGAGTAACTGTTATTACTCACTCATTCGTTGGTCATATTGGACCTAATGAACTTGCTGCTTATGCTTTAGTCAGTACTGTCCTCCTGAGATTTGGCAATGGCATTCTGGTACTTTTTCTGTTAGATCTCACTTATTTCTAAACAAGAATTGAAATGTCTTTAACAATAGTAATCATGATTCATAGTAGTGGTTGTTTTAGTGATGATAAGATGCGGGAAGGGAGACTGAGATGGTTCTGACATGTTAAAGAGGATATGTGTGGATGCCCCGGTCAGGTTGACCGTATTAGGCTTGAGGAAAGGTAGAAGTAGACCTAAGAAATATTGTGGTGAGAATGAGATGATTAGAAAGGATATGACGCAACTTCAGCTTACCGAGACATGACCCTTGCTGGGAGGGTGTGTAGCCGAGAATTATGGTAGAAGGTTAGTTATTAGTCGTTCCGTTTTCCCAGAGTTTAGTATTAGTTGTTGCTTTCCCTTGGTTTTTGATTTCTACCTCTACTAGTTGTTTCACTTTGATATCTTGTGGTTGCATCTGTTTGTTGCTATCACCTCTTTTTTCAATGTTAGTTCAGTTGAGGGTCTTTCGGAAACAACCTCTCTACCTTCTTAAAGATAGGTTTAAGGTCTGCGTACACTCTACCCTCTTCAGGCCCATTTGTGGGATTACATTGAGTTGTTGAGTGATGAATTAAAACGTTAAATATGATTTGTATACCTGCAGATGGGAATGGCAAGTGGATTAGAAACTTTGTGTGGACAATCGTATGGTGCAAAACAATATCACATGCTCGGGATTTATCTCCAAAGATCTTGGATCGTCTTGACAGTAACCACAACCCTGCTTTTACCACTCTATATCTTCACCACGCCGATCCTAAAAGCTTTAGGACAGAATGAAGAGATATCAAAAGAGGCAGGGCTCATTTCTTTATGGTTAATACCGGTGACTTACTCCTTCGTTGCATCATATACATGTCAAATGTTCTTACAAGCTCAAAGCAAGAACAAGATTATTACATACTTGGCAGCTTGTACTTTAGCGATCCACATTTCCCTCTCCTGGCTATTAACTGTGAAGTTTAAGTTTGGAATCACCGGTGCCATGATATCTACAATTTTGGCATACTGGCTTCCCAATGTTGGACAGTTAATGTTTGTAATGTGTGGAGGATGCAAAGAAACTTGGAAAGGCTTTACATGTTTGGCATTCAAGGATCTTTGGCCTGTAATCAAGCTTTCTTTGTCTTCTGGTGCCATGCTTTGGTGAGACTCATTCCATTATTCGCGATATAGGGAGTATCATGTCACGAAAGCATCTTTGAACCTGAAAGTTTGAATTTTTCGAGTGTTTTTTTTTTCCTTTGGCAGCCTTGAATTCTGGTACAATAGTATACTAGTTCTTATTACAGGAAATTTGAAAAATGCTATGGTTCAGATTGGTGCTCTTTCTATATGGTAATGTTGTTATACTCCTTTCTTATTTCGATTAGACCTTTTGTTCATGCTAGCTTCGTTTACCTATCGATCAATTTTTTACCCCTTTTTTGCAGCCTTAACATCAATGCTTGGGAAATGATGATATCTCTTGGTTTCTTAGCTGCAGCATGGTAATATAATCATAGTTTGTAATCCATTTATGTTTTTTTTAGACGATTCTTCTTGATTGAGTGTTTTCATTTAGTGTACGAGTGTCAAATGAGTTGGGAAGAGGGAGCGCGAAAGCAGCAAGCTTTTCAATATGGAATACAGCAACAACATCATTTGTCATTGGGTTTATTCTGTTTCTGTTCTTTCTGTTCTTGCGTGGACGTCTGGCTTACTTATTCACAGACAGTCAAGATGTGGCTAGAGAAGTCGAAAAACTGTCTCCTCTATTAGCATTTTCCATACTCATGAACAGTATTCAACCAGTTCTCTCTGGTGAGTACTTCATTTCTCCGTTTCAAATGTTCATCCTACGAATAACATTTTCAAGAATCGCGCAAAAAAATCAAGATTTTCTTGATGCAGGCGTTGCTGTTGGCGCCGGATGGCAGAGCATTGTAGCCTATGTTAACATAGGCTGCTATTATTTAGTAGGCATTCCAGTTGGAGTTGTACTTGGTTATGTTTTCAAACTGCAAGTTAAAGTGAGTTCTCCCATTCCCTTTCTTCTTTCTCACGTTGCTCGTACTCTCCAAAAATGTTGTTGCACCCGTGTCATATCGTTGACACGCACCTGTATTTTTGAAGAATTCGAGCAACACAAGAAAAAAAGTCTACTTTTCTTTTGTGTTAACAGTTTCTCCAATTTTGGATGTCTTTATAGGGTGTTTGGGTTGGAATGATTTTTGGTACACTGGTTCAGACAATTGTACTACTTATAATCACTTTGAAAACAGATTGGAATAAACAGGTACTAATATATTATCTTAAGTTTAATTATATTATAAGCTTTGGATTTATTATTATCTTGGAAAATTAATCAAGATATTTCTCATCCATACAGGTTTTAATTGCTCAACAGAGAGTGAAGAGATGGCTAGTAGAAGATAAAACTAATGATGATTCACAAACTGCTTGATGTTGAAAAATTCCTAAAGCCTTTTTGATCATGTAATTTCATGAGCATTAAATTCTTATCATGTGATACAGATTTTTAGATGTATCAATAGAAAAAAAATTACATTTTCAACTCTTTTTGTCATCCACCTTAGTTTATAAAATTGAATAAAACATACATGAGTTGTTCATTTAGAATTTAATAAAATAGTATGAATTTATGATCATCTGAGTGAACTTGTAATAGGTGAACAACAGATACAAGATTTACGCATTCCACAAACTCGTGACCAATTCAATAGTACTCCCTTAGTTTCTATTCAAATTATCAGTGTGGTTTTTAAAAAAGTTGTCTTAAACTATTAAATAAAATCAATTATCCTTTTCTTGGTATGTATTCTTGGAAACTACAAACACTTCAATTATATGGTGATGATACATAAATGATAGAATGAATGTTTAATGACGAGATATCTTAAGATATAAGTAAAGATAAAATAGTCAAAGCACTTCTTATTAATATTATCTTAAGGAATGTAAAAGGAGAAACACGACAAATAATTTGTAACGGAGTGAATATCAAAGTTTGGCTATTTTTGCAAATCTTCCTTGAAGACTAAAATATAAAAGTGTCCTCAAATCAATGAATCATCCCTTCAATCTGTGAAAACTCAGAAATAACCTTGCGTTTACAAAGCAACCGTGATCAAACGTAGTACTCTTTTCTTCAACATAAGGGTAGATTCGCCATTACACATCATCATCATCATCCTAAAAACTTGTTTTCAGAAAATCCCACTGCAATTTTGCTCCGTTTCATCAATTTCGAACAGTCGAAATCCAATTGTAAGCAATTGCTAACTCCATTTCTCCAATGATTTTTTAGCAGTCATGCATAAGAATTTACTATCTGCTTTTTGTACTCAAATGAATGTGGAGTTTTATTTTGGGTTTGAGAAGGGGATTACAATATGGGAATCCAACTCGCAACTAAGCTACTAAGATTCCCCGAGGAAATTATAATCAGTTCATGCTGCAAATTGGACAAAATTATAGTGAAATAGATAATTAGTTTATCAAAAAACATTTAATTTTGTTTGCTTTGAAACAAGAGACATCTGTTGGTGAATATTGGAGCGTTGAACCTAGAATATTATGCTCTTTTTTTTTGTTTTTTTAAAAACTTTTTTGTATAATGTTGCAAAAGGTGAAGATATGGTATATTGTATGAAATCTGTAATGGATTTGACTCTGTTGTGTTGATAAAATGCGTGAAAAGGGAGCTGATGATTAGAAATTTGAGCTTATGAGCCACATATTTTGTTTTGCTTCTGAAGTGTCTGTCTCTATGTATGAACTCAAATGTGAAGAAGTGAAAATGATGTAATTTGTCCTGATGATGTAGTTATTTGTATGTGGCATAACTTCATCACTTTCTCTGGAGAATTTTGCATTTGTTAGGTCTTATGTGTGGATATAACTAGAAAGAATTGATTTTTTTGCTTACAAATTACCGTTTTTCAGTTTTTTTATTTGTTCCTTTTAAATTGGGGGTAGGGGAAGGGGAAAAAGAGGGAGGGGATTACAAGGTGGGGAATCAAATCCCTCACCAACAAGGTGAAAGTTCAGTTAGCTGGCTAACTATTTGAGCTACTATGCTTCCACTATCCGTTTCTTCAGTAGCTATGGTTATTTAACCTGTTCTTTTGTTTTGCAGTGAGAATATAGAAACATGCAGGTGCGGCAAAAGCTTCTTTTTAGATCCAGTCCGGCTATATGTCCTCATAGTGTGTGGGGCTTTGTACCTGTTTGTCTAAAGCATCACATTAATCCAGTCAAACACAAGATGCTACATACGTCATGCCAGCTTATATTGCAAAGTAGAGGTAAAAGATTTGGCTTTTTAGTTAGTTGTCTTAATGGAACCATTGAAAACTCAAACAATGAGCACCAGACTTGTTATAGAAATGATGAGGAAATTTCATATGATTTATACAATGAGTCCATATGTGAGTTGTGTACTGAAGGTGACGTTGATAAGGCAATGAGGCTGCTTTCCGAGATGGAGGCTTTGGGTTTTCATCCAAGTTTTGTATCTTATAGCAGCCTGATCGCTGCCCTTGGAAGTGTTGGCAGGACTTCGGAAGCTGATGCAATCTTTCAAGAAATGTTATGTTCTAGTCGCAAACCAAGGATAAAGGTGTTCAATATCTTACTTAGGAGCTTCTTGAGAAAAGGCCTCTTAAGGCTAGCAGATAAGGTCTTGATGTTACTCGATGATTTGGCTGTTGACAGGAACCAAGAAACTTATGAGATCCTGCTTGAGTATTATGTCAGTGCTGGGCGGCTTGAAGATACTTGGTTAATTGTTGCCAAAATGAGGAGAGAAAGTTATCCTTTAAATTCTTTTGTGTATAGTAAAATTATTGAACTGTATAGGGACAATGGCATGTGGAAAAAAGCACTAGGCATTGTGGAAGAGATCCGCGAGATGGGGCTACGACTAGATAAGCGCATCTTTAATAGCATTATTGATACTTTTGGCAAGTATGGTGAGTTGGGAGAGGCCTTAGAAATGTTTGACAAAATGTGCCAAGAGGGCATAAAACCTGATTTTAGAACATGGAATTCTCTGATCCGGTGGCATTGCAAGTATGGGCATCTAGATACTGCTATAGAATTGTTCAACGAGATGCAAGAGCAAGGACTATACCCTGATCCTAAGATCTTCATTATCATTATTACCCATTTAGTGGAGCAGGGCAGGTGGGATGTTATTGATACTATTCTTGAGAATATGCAAGGGAGAGGACATCACAAGAGCGGGGCTATTTACGCTGTCTTGGTTGATATTTATGGCCAGCACGGGAGATTTGAGGATGCAGAATATTGTTTAAATGCCCTAAAATTGGAAGGCCTTCAGCTTTCACCTAGTATCTTTTGTGTCCTGGCCCATGCCTATGCTCAGCAGGTGAGTTGTTTTATCTTTCCTTCTCGAAGGAGACTGATTTGCTTTTAGTTATTACATTAAAAAAAATGAAGGTGTGAATTACATTTACAGTATAAAAGGAATGCATGACATTGACAGTATAAGGAATGACTACTGAAGTGGTCTTCAGAAGTTACAAAAGCAAATTCTCTCATTGGGAGGTGAATATTTCCAAAGTCGGGAGCTGCATGACTGTAAATCTGCCACTTAATATAATGGTAGTGCTAATCTTGGATTAGATAAGTTTGGAAATTGTTGTGTAGTTGAGTTGATATTTAGTCATAAATGTCTTCCATCTAGTACAGTTAAAACTTACTCTCACCAAGACATGTTTGGGGTTTAGGCAAAGCCCAAGACATGTGTGTTTCATACACACATTTGTGGTCTCTCTTTACCTTCATTTATATATGTAGTTAATGACCTTTCCCTTCGTATTACTATGTTCAGATGGTATCTTTAAGTAGCTTTGAGGAGATTCCATCTTTTTACTCCCTCCCTTTTTTATTTTCTTGTCTAGTTTTGACTTGACACGGAGTTTGAGAAAGTAAAGAAAACTTTTTAATCTTGTGCTTTTAAACTAAGGATATGTGAGATGTACCAAAATGTTCTTAAATCTTGTGGTCTTAAACATGCTATGTGGAAAGTTAGAACTAAAGAGCTGCCAAAAAAAGGAAAGAGACATTCTTTTTGAAACGGGCTAACAAGGAAAGTAAGATAAACAAATTGAAATGGTGGGAGTAATATTTTTGCCTTATGTGCAGGGATTATGTGAGCAGACTGTGAAGGTTCTGCAGATAATGGAAGCCGAAGGGATGGAACCAAACCTTATAATGCTAAATATGTTGATAAATGCTTTTGGGAATGCTGGTAGGCATATGGAGGCACAATCAATTTACCAGCATATAAAGGAGATGGTAAGTCCTTAAAATTTCCAAATTTCCCCAAACATATTTCCTGTCATAAACTTTGCCTGATAGTGGTGCTGCTATTTCTGTAGGGTATTACACCTGATGTGATTACTTATAGCACTTTAATGAAGGCTTTTATGAGGGCTAAGAAGTTTGATCAGGTTTGGCTTCTAATATTGCTATGAGCCATTGGCTTTCACTCTTTTCTTGAATGTGATGTGACTAAACAAAGTCATAATTTGAAAAATGCATGATTAAGTTGTTGCATAAAAAATGAGTAATTTGGGCTTCAGTGTAGCAAAGACAGTGAAAAGCATGGAAATTAGATGCTGACTTAAGTTTTTGTATTTAACAACATTTATGTTGCTCTACTTTGTTGTTGCTTGCTAGGTCCCCAAGATATATAGTGAAATGGAATCCACTGGATGTACGCCAGACAGAAAGGCTAGAGAAATGTTGCAATCAGCATTGATGATCCTTGAACGGAGACACTCTTAGTTTAAGTATAAGTAGTTAGCCTTATTAGGCTGTATTGCGGTTTTGTTAGTTTCTTCAATCAGAAGATGACGTACAGCACCAGAAACTAAAAACACTTTTGATGCTGCTTACTGTAATCTTTGAGGACTTTGATGCTCAAGTAAGATAATGTCCTTGATCTGCTTGGTAATTATTTCCATATTTTGTTTTCCTTGGCTAAATTGTTGATCTTGCCGCCTTCTGTCTCTTTTGTGCAGCTTATCTGTTTTAGCTCTTCCTCGTGCCTTGTTTATAGGGAGCATTATTTAACCTGTGAGATCATATATCTTCCTGAATGTGGATATTGCAAAGTCGCTTGTCATTTTTGAGGTTTGTGAGTACAAATTCGAATTGTTCTGGATTATATTAACATTTGGTATATCCTAGTTGTTGGAGAACCAATGGTTACAATTGTTAGCAGTTTGCTTACAATCTGCTAACTTTAGGATCATTAACTTCAGTGTGAATCTGCGATTGTATGTAGGGGAAGTCATCATATTAGCTTTAAAATTTCACTGAACTTGCAATATTAGATTGTTCTACACGTGCAATAATGACTTGCCCATTCAATACCATTCTTTACTGTTGGAGCATACCATATTTTAGAGACCACTTGTTCCTTTCAGATGCTTCATATATGTTCATTCGATTGCCTCTACTTAAATATTATATTCATCCTATAGCCAGTGCTATTGTAGCCGACTTATAATCCTTTTTCCGTTGGGTCTCAGTAAATGGTTCATGGCTACCTGCCTGTGCCTGTAAAACGAAATATCTGGAACTACTAGAAAACTTAATGATCCTAAGGTGTCTCTGGCACCTCCTTCCATCAATATGTTGTCTGTTGCATCATGATTCACGTATGTAACCATTACTGATATCTCTTGTTTCCTTGGCAGCTGCCCCAGATGTACTCTTCGTCTGCATTATTGCTATATCAACAGGTAAGAAATGTTTCACTCGATGTTATCACCAAGCTCAATTTGCTATGCTTACAGATTAGACTCTCCGCGTTTCTTGGATTACTCGATGCTGCTGAGAGTTTATTTCTTACTTAACGTAGTCTGATTAACTTTTATGCTTTGAAGGGGAGAAAAGCAGCGTCTCTGAAGGCTAAACGAGTGCGGTATTGCAGCTGTAGATTCCATTGCTACAATAATGGAGTCTTGCTTCGACACTGATGCAGAATCTGCAAATGACAACACTAAATTAAAGAGGATGCATTCTTTGTAATCATAATTCATGCATAAACATTCTTTCTGTATCAGTAAGACTTGGAAATACAACAACAATATACCTAGAGTGAGGTTTGTACGCAGACCTTATCCCCTATCTCATAGAGAGACTATAACGTTCTTTTGGTAATAAATTGTTGTTGGATGATTGTTTTTCGCAATAAAATAGACACGGCGTGGAAGTTAAAATATGGATTTGGTTTAAAATGGGGATGAAACAGCCTCTCTACCTTTCACAAGACAGAAGTAAGGTTGCATGCACATCACCCTTGGTAGACTCCACTTGTGGAATACACTAGGTATGTTGTCGTTGGTTTTAAATAGAATAAAGACTTGTTGCCAATGACTCTATGTAATATAATATTGTTTTCTTATCTCATGTTGATTAAAAATAATTAGACTTGTTTACAATTAGGAGTCGCAGATTACACTAGTGAGATTTCACTGAGTATGCTGTTGTACAATTAGAAGTCAAATAAAATTGATTATATATAAAAAAAAAATCACGTTCCGTAAAAGGTATACACATAAAAAACATTACTAGAGGAGAAAATTGAAAAAGTTTTAGAACAATCTAAGTTATCTTTTAGTAATTCTTTTGGACTATATATATGTTTTGAATTTCAATATTTGATTAATTTAGATTCAGGTCGAAAGGGTTTGATATATATTTTGAAGTTAAGTAATTTATTTATATTGAGAATAAAATTATTTTGAATTTACGAATTAATTCGAGACTAATAATTAAGAATGAGAGTGCATATGAATATATTATTCTCGCACGTAGTGAATTGGTCCCATGCTCTCCACCTAACAATTCTCCTGAACCTAAACCCTGAAAAAACGTTTTCCCTCCTCCCCGTGCACAGCGCAACCGCACGCCGCCCGGCGCCGCCATTATGAACATCTCAACCATGAGGCTCGATGCCAGCTCAATCACAACGGCGACAGCTACCGCGACGGCGAAGGTGAGTCACCGGAGTGGGATCATCGGTTACAATGGGACCAATAGTTGTAGGCTCATTCAGTTCCAGCAAAGGAAGAAGAAGGCTTCTTCAATGATTGTTTGTTCGACAAAGCCGCTTGCCTCGGTAGTGGATCGTCAAGGGGTCAACGAGTCAGGACTGAGTCGAATTGAGTCACTGAGTCAGGTATCAGGCGTGCTGGGTTGTCAATGGGGTGATGAAGGAAAGGGAAAGCTCGTTGATATATTGGCTAAGCAATTTGATATTGTTGCTCGTTGTCAGGTATATTTATATGAGTTTATTATTAGTATTATCATTTCGATTAATTCAACAGGATACCAGCAACTCTGTCCAGCTAGAAGAAATCACCTAGTGTTTTTGTCTCTGCTGAAATTTGAACTGGGCCACAGCCTTGGGTGCTATATGCGTTTATGTCTATACGAGTTTATGTACGAGTGATAACTTCCTTTAACCGGTTAAATAACACTGATACTGTATTGTTAGCATCTTGGAGTAAATTTTAGGCCAAATTAAGAACAATATTTGCTTCATTATTTGGATTTTTTGTTAGATATGCTTGGTTTCAGTAAGTGGGTGAGTTAGGATTCAAGAGGCCTCCAAAAGAAGCCCTAGTGATACCTTAGGATCATAGTTTCTTTTGATTCTAGAGTTTCCCCGTATTATTTTTTAATCACTTGATTGCTCCCATTTGGTACCTGCTGGAAGTACCACATAACTCTATCCACTCCACCAATGCTTGGATAAATACGAAGAAATCACATACTGTTTTCAACTCCAAGGGATTTGAACATTAGAGTTCAGGGTTCTCAACCCAATGACCACTAGGTCATGTCTTTAGGTGCAAGATCAAATATTTTTTGTATAATGTTCATATGTATTTCTTATCTATACCATTTTGTTTTAAATTTGTTGTTTCTATTTATTTGCCATCCTATCATTCTACTTCACTTTATATTGCTTGGGATAGATAAGCTTGTTAACTACACTAGCTGAGCTTTTTAATAATGTTTTTGGTTGTTAGGGAGGAGCCAATGCTGGGCACACTATTTACAATTCTGAGGGGAAGAAGTTTGCTCTGCACCTTGTCCCTTCAGGGATTCTCAATGAGGAAACTACATGTGTTATTGGTAACGGAGTTGTGGTACATCTACCAGGACTTTTTAATGAAATTGACAATCTTGAATCTAATGGAGTTTCTTGCCAAGGAAGGATTTTGGTATCCGATCGTGCTCACTTGTTATTTGATTTTCACCAAGAAGTAGATGGGCTTAGAGAAGCTGAGCTAGATCAGTCCTTTATTGGAACCACCAAGAGAGGCATTGGGCCTTGCTATTCAAGCAAGGTTATTCGAAATGGCATAAGGGTAAGTGATTTAAGGCATATGGACACATTCCCCCAAAAGCTTGATCTTTTATTATCAGATGCCGCTTCAAGATTCCAAGGTTTTAAGTATAGCCCTGACATGCTCAGGGAGGAAGTGGAACGCTATAAGAAATTTGCTGAGAGGTTGGAACCTTTCGTTACAGATACCGTGCACTTCATGAATGATGCTATATCTCAGAAAAAGAAGATTTTGGTAGAAGGTGGTCAGGCAACTATGCTGGATATCGATTTTGGGACATATCCTTTTGTCACTTCATCCAGTCCATCAGCTGGTGGAATCTGCACAGGTCTTGGAATTGCTCCCAGAGTTGTCGGTGATCTTGTTGGTGTGGTATGCAAACTTGATTTATTTTCTTAAAAGATTTTTTTTCCTTTTATACTGAAGAATGAAGAACAGTTTTATCTTTCCAAAAACATATTGCAGTACATCTATCATTGTCAATCAGCTAAACGTGTGATACACCCAGCTTTTAGCCAGAATATGATCCTCATATCAACTAGCTCTTAGGAACCAATTAACTGCATGGTCCTTCAGTCTGCATTTATCGCACTTTAAGTGTTTGCAGCAAATATTGAGTTGTTTTAATTGATGCTTTTTCTGCAGGTTAAGGCATATACGACAAGAGTTGGTTCTGGTCCTTTCCCAACAGAACTCATGGGCAAAGGTGGTGATCTTCTTCGTTCTGCTGGGCAGGAGTTTGGCACAACTACTGGACGCCCTCGTCGCTGTGGTTGGCTAGACATAGTTGCACTGAGATTCTGCTGTCAAATAAATGGATTTGCTTCTCTAAACCTGACAAAACTAGATGTGCTGTCAGATCTATCAGAAATTCAGTTGGGTGTTACTTACAGGCATCCTGATGGTTCAACATTAAATTCTTTTCCTTCTGATCTAACTCTTCTTGAACAAATAAAAGTAAGTTTCTTTTTTTTTGTTCTACTTCAACATCTTTTTACGTGATGATTTTTGTGGTGTTTGGAAGACCAGATTATTAGTTCCAACTTTCATGGGAATGTTTTGGGAAATTGAGCCATATCAACACATTGATGTGTGGAAAAAACATAAAATCTTTTTTCATAAAAGTTTTGTTTTTCAGTGAGGAGTTAAATTTAGTTTAATTTCCTCTGCCCTATTATCGGAAGGTGGATGAAAACGAAATTCCCTAATTTTTGCAACTCTTTTGTTCTTTCAATCTGCCTTTTTTCTCCCATATATCATGATTTTTTTCTATTGGCTGTTCATATCAGTAGACCTTCAGTATGCATATTGATACTTCTTTAATTGCCCATGTTGCTTGTATCTTATTACCGTTTTCTATTTCCTTGTATTGTGTGTTTGTCACTTCTACTATATGTTTTCCTTTTTCTCATCTATGTAGGTGGAATATGAAGTTATGCCTGGATGGCTGACTGATATTTCTTCCATCAGGAAGTATTCTGACTTGCCAAAGGCTGCACGCGAGTATGTAGAAAGGATAGAGGAGCTTGTTGGGGTACCTATCCACTACATTGGTATTGGGCCTGGTCGTGACGCCCTTATCTACAAGTGATTTTAGATTTTTTCATAATTGCCAGAATCAATTCTTCAAATTGCTGGTAAACCTTGGCTAAGCTTGTAGTAAACTTTAGGCATTATCAATTTGATGTCGTTGCTTAATGTAACAATAATGTACTTGTTGTCTTTAAAGCTAGATATACCCCCTCCCTGTTTTTCCTTTCGGGATTTTGTTGAACCTCCCAAGGAAAAGTCAGTTAAGAACGCCACTAGCTTGCTTGAGTGATGACGCTTCTGCCTGTATTGAACTGTTTGCCTTTTAATTTTTGACTTGTTGATCTATATCAGATTTTTCTATTGGTAAACGTATTTACTCGGGATAATGCATGAGAAGCACCCTCAATTGTGATGAAATTGTTAGTTACACGTCTAAACTATGCGAGGGTCCTATTACCCCGGAACTTAATTATCAAGCTTTTCACTCATTTTTGTGTTCAACCTGTGGTGTCTATTAAGATGATGTTACTGCACTGTTAATAGCAGATCCCCATAATTTAGATGTGTAACTAACAATCTCGCCTATAATTTTATATTTAAAACTATACTATAAATCAATTTATTATATGGTTAAAAATATATATGAATGTATTTGAAAATTTTATTGTGAAATATATAGAACATGAACTTAATTAATTCCTAGTTTTTTAAAAAAGGGAACTGAATCTGAGTTCCACGTGATTGAGGACGCTCTATTTTGAAATGCTCTATTTTGAAATACAATTGGTTTATAATTGCCTCACTTGATATTGAATAAGTTTTTATTCTATTAAAGTTATGATGATCTGTAAATAACCTTTTATAGTCTGTTAAAATATACTGACGATGTAAAGATACTTTATACGATCTAGTGTATATAAGATAAATTCTTTCAAAAGTTCCATATTGAAGATGGAAACATAAGCTCATCATTCGCATTATAAAAGCTATTAGCCTCTTCTGCTGCTACCTCATGATCTTCTATACCTGTTATTGCACCCAATGTGTCCCAATTGTAACTTGTTGTATCACCAAATAAATGAGCAATTGAACTATCGTCTTTTAGTGAAACTCCTGGCTCTATGAAACTACTACTGATGCTATTATTATGATCATGATCTTGATTTTTATCAGACGGTTGTTGATGATGATCGTCTCTTTTCATTATTCCTATCTGTTGAAGAAATTCATTCAGATCAATCTGAGGCTTCTCAGCTTGATCACCACAAACCGCTACATTGTTGTGTGATGAGAATTCATCTTCCTTCTCCTTGATCATCACTTGCGGACTTGTCATTGTCAAGTACTCAGGTTGTAATTTACTATAGTTTCGAGTTTCATTTTTGGGAATATCGCTGATTGATGAACTCGAAGATGAGGCTGTTGCAGCCGCTGCCTCTGCTCTCTTGAGTTCTTGAAGCCTTTGGTGAATTACATGAACATTTGGCTGAGCACTTAAGTTGAGTAAGCCAGTGGTATTTGGGATTAATGATGAAACAAAGTTGTTGGTTGATGAAAACCATTTGAACTTTTGTGATTTGTTCAATGGATTGAAATTAGCTCTCATATGAGGTAAATTAAGGTAAGCATCTGGTCCATATAATCTTCTTGCTGCTTCATCATAAGCCATTGCAGCTTCTTCAGCTGTAGCAAAAGATCCTAACCATAGCCTACTTCTCTTTTTAGGCTCTCTGATTTCTGCTACCCATTTCCCCCATGTTCTCTGTCGAACACCTCGGTATTCACATAACGCGTTCTGCGGGCCCCCTTTCCCTCTTGCCGGGCCCTTCTTCCATGGTTTTAGTGGATTTCTCTTGTAGCTGTCCATAAAGCCCGTTCAATACGCTAGACTAGATTATCAATATCGTACTGAAAGGCCAAAGAGTACAAGAAAAATTGTATGAAGTTATAGCTTAGTGAAGGGTAGTTAAGAGTGTAATGTGCTTTGGCTAAGTATGCGAGGCAAAACAACAGACTTCAGTGTGTTTACTTTTCGGGCCAACTGAAAGCCCGTTCAACACGCTAGACTAGATTATCAGTGTCGTACTAGTAGTAGGCCAAAGAGTACAAGAAAATTGTAGAGTGTGTACTTTTCGGGCCAACTGAAAGCCCGTTCAACACACTAGACTAAATTATTAGTGTCGTACTGGAAGGCCAAAGAGTACAAGAAAATTGTAGTGTTTACTTTTCGGGCCAACTGAAAGCCCGTTTAGTACGTTAGACTAGACTATCAGTATCATACGAGAAAGTGTAGTATTGTTTTTTTGCTAAGTGTTGAGTGTGAGGGATATATATTGGAAGGAGTGGGAATATATATATGTGTGTATAAGGGAAGAATTTGTAGTTTTGATTTAAATGTTTTCACGTTTGTAAGTGTTATAAGAGCTCATGCATGTGACCGTTTGAGCTAAGTAGTAAACTGTGTACACTGAATATAATGTCAAGTCACATTATTCTTTAGTTCTAATTTCTCTCATTCTCTCATTTTACTCTTTTTATTTTATGAAGTTTAAGTTATACGCAATGACGATAATGATAAGTTAATCATAGATAACCTAAGGTAAATGATAAGTGGTTCTATAACATATGTTAAATCATACGTGACGATTATGAAAAATGAACTACACACTCTCTATACAAATAACCGATCGGATTCATAATTTACTTTTTCTAGCCGAAATGTATAGATTATATACTTTATACACATATATTGCATGTATTATAATATAATTCTATATCCATCTATTACTTTTAGTTTAAGTGATTGTGTGGATGTTATTTAGGTTAATTCTTTTATTCTTTGTTTCTTTTTTAAAAAAAACATCCTCCTGTGTAATTCGAAATTCTTACTCCATTCGTTTGAACTTATTTATCTGTCCGTTCTAAAAGAACGTCTTTTTTTCTTTTCTGTCATCTCTTTAATTCTAACTTTCCACATGACATGATTAAGATCATAAGATTGAATGAAATTTTCTATCTTCGATTTAAGACCACAAGATTAAAAGACCTTCTCTATTTTCTTAAACTTCACTTGGTGTCAAGTCAAAATCAAACAAAGGATAGAAAGTATAAAGAAAGACAATATATACTCTAATAAAATCGATCATTGCTGTAATCTCAAACTAAAGAGATTGCTTTGAATTGAATGAAGTATGACACCTCACATTCCTTGGATTCTCTAATTAAATTCAAAATGGTCTACTCACTACACTCTTCTTCTCTCATAAAAATCACAGAAGAAGAAATACTAGCCAGTGATGAATTTTTACTAGTAAGTTTTGTATAAGTATTAAAAAGCACCTCACAAGAATTTTTGAAATTCACGAGCCTCTAAATTCACATGTATTTTTCCTGACATTCACAGCCTGATTCTCGAGTCTTTACATTCATCTTTATCCCATGCAGTCATGTCGTACGCACACAAGACAACTTGAATCACACTCTGAAATGGACTCGGGGAGTGACAGAAGCAGATTCAGAATTTGAAGTTATGAGTCACGTTTGTATGATGGACTCAAGGGAAGTGCGATTTTCAGGGCTAGGGAGTGACAGATGGATTCAGAATTTGAAGTTGTGAGTTTCTATAATGGACTCAAGGGAAGTTCGATTTTTAGGGTCAGGGAGTGGATTCAGAATTTGAAGTTGTGAATTTTTATAATGGACTCAAGTTATATTATATATTAACAATTGGGTTCATTGTTGGGTATTTATAGATATTTAATGGATTTCTTGATAAATTAGCAATCTCGACAAAAGTTACTGAGTTCACAGTTTATGTTATTTTGTGGATTCAACATCCACCCTAGAGAGGGAGAGATACATGATTCGAGGGATTCAATTGAATTTCCCTCGTTAGAGAATTACATCGTCCAAATAGGAAAAAAGTTACAGGGGAATAGGGACGCAGCAGGGAATGGATCCAGTAAATAGACAACACGTGGCATTCTTGTATTTTTTCCCCACCAGTTAGAATTCCCGACTCTGCCACTATACTCGGGTCGGTGGGAGGGGTATAAAAGTCATTTCATCCAGTAACTTAATGACAAGTTGACAAAAAATGGTATATACATAAAAGAAACTAATTGAAGAAGACTAGTAGTAATATGTAGTAGTAAACCTGTGAGAGTAATAAAAGGAGAAACACGGGCTTATGTTCCCCTTTGCATATATGATGACAAAATATAAGCTTACCAACTTGTTAAAGAACGAAAGGGTAGAGTGTATGCAGATTTTATCCTTACCTCGTGGAGGATTGTCATGCACATCACGTCGTACATACATGGAATAGAAAAATACAGATTATATACACTCACCATAAACATAGAATGGAAAAGTGTCAACTTTAGATTTACAAATATAAGGAACTTGGAAATAAAACATGTTTCTTGCACAGTGCATGGCCTTGTCAATTTCTTAAATTTTTATGTCACTCATTTGATAAGAAATCAAACGAAATTTCTAAAACTCGAGTGGCTGAAGCTGAAACAGCTACTTTCGAAGCAATAGAACTAAAACTGTCATAAAACGATGTCGTATTCATACTTCACAAAGTGACCATTTCATATCATTGACATCATAAAAGAATCAAACAAACTGGTAGACTAGCTAAACAAGGTTGTTATTAAATCTTCAGAACATTTACAAGCAGAACATTTAAGCATTTCTACACTTCACCTAGAGAAAAATTTATAACAACATTCTATTTTCTGCAAGCTACATGGGAACTTCTAATTTTGGCTTCTTACCTTACTTCATTCCAAAAAAAGCAGCCAACAAATTTAGACAACAATACACATATATAGAGTTCATTTTAAAAAGAAATCTTTATGTTGCTTTCTCGCCTGCTTTGCTAATGTTTCTCCACTTATCTTTGAGGTCCCCGGATGTCCGACCTTTCTGGAAAACATCACCTCCAAATTCCAAAATCCTCTTCCATCTATCATGAAAATGTGAGAATCGTAGTAATCCCTCCTGCGGAAGCAACAACAAAGGCTAGTACCAATAGATGGCCAAAGAGAAAAGTACTGACTAGAGTAAATCACTAAAATTGATATACGCAACATGAAAGGAAAAGCACAGCTGCATGTAAATTCCTCCAACATTCAGGTGAAACCAACAAAAAGGAACCCCTTATTCCTATTGAATGGGACAATCTTTTCTTTTTTCATAAGTAAATATATGTGCACTTACAGAAAAAGAGGTGTTTTTTACCTTCTATTTGAACAAAGGGGGTGCATTCTTACCACATTTTCAAGGAGAGCGAGCATGAGGCAGAAAACAAGTAAAATTTAGACAAAAGAATATGCATGATTCTACCTTCTATTTGAACAAAGGGGGTGCATTCTTACCACATTTTCAAGGAGAGAATAAGCGTGAGGCAGTAAACAAGTAAAATTTAGACAAAAGAATATGCATGTACCTTTAATGTTTCCTCCTCCATTTTTGTCCATGGGAGCTTCTTCCTCCTCAGTTGAGGAATCCAGGGACAGGAACTGCAAATTAAAAGTACATCCTTTATCAACACAGTTTCCAACTACTCGCTCTAACAATAAAAATGAACAGCAAACAATCAGAGGTATAAATCGTAACCAAAAAAAATAAAACAATAGTAATTCACGTGCCTGATTATCACTATTAACAAAATGTTTTGATTCAATGTAAAAGAGATGAGAAAACAGAAATAAATGCACACTTGAAAGTATAAGTGAAACAGATGACACTTTTTGGAAGAATATATGAAGTGACCACATGATTTAATAATTGGCGAAGTGCAAAAGACTTACTTGTTTTCTTGATTCCTAAATTGTACATGGTATCCAGAACCTATCTCATCTTGATCTTCTTCAGAACTTTCTTCTATAGAAGAACTTTCTTGGCACACATATTCATGAGGAACATGTGGTTGAGGTGGATGGATCTGTGTGACTTCGGCACGCATTGAATTTCTAGTGACTGGACGACTTCCTGTTTCTTCAGCCTTCTCCAACGAACTTTTGTTTCTATTCTCATCATGACACAATTCTTCTTCCTCTCTGGACTGATTCTGTCTTGATCTATGACATCTACGAGGTGATTTGTCGGGTTGTTGACCAGCTACTAAGCATTGTTTAGGTAGAGAAGCCTCTGGTTGAGGTGAACCGGTTTGCATGGCTTGAGCTCCGACAGAACTCCTGTCAGCTGGAGCACTTCCTGCTTCTCTGACCTCATTCAATGAATTCCTCCCACTTTCATTGCGGGGTAGAGAAGTTTCTGGTTGAGGTGCACCAGTATGCATGACTTGAGCTCTGACAGAACTTCTGTCGGCTGGAGCACTTCCTGCTTCTGTGACCTCATTCAATGAATTCCTCTCATTTTCATTGCGGGGTAGAGAAGGCTCTGGTTGAGGTGCACTGGTTTGCATGACTTGAGCTCCGACAGAACTCCTGTCAGCTGGAGCACTTCCTGCTTCTGTGGCCTTATTCAATGAATTCTTACCCTTTACATTGCGGCACAACTGTACAATTGTATCCTCTTGAGATTGATGCTTCTTCATTCCTTGTGTCCTAGGTAGTGACTTCTTTGATTGTTGTCCAGCTCCCAAGCCAATAAATGCAGCCAAATCATTCCTAGCAAGTGAGGCCTTCTTCTTACCTTCCAGGTACTCAGAAATGGCTCGAGAATATGCACAAAAGGGGCAACAGAAGCTTCCTTTGTAATCAAAGTTGGGTACAGAACCCAAGCAACTTTCATGAACCACCAAAGAGCAAGTATCAGAACTACAAACTAATATGTTTCCCCCCTCGTTACACTTCACACAAAGATTAAGCTCTGTACAATCAACAGTTGCCAAAGAATCTTCACCCTGAGCAAATTGCAAGTTCAAGAAATCATTTTTCTGTGAAGCAAGATCAGTACTCTCATTGTGATACTCATCAGTATCACCAGAGAACTCAGATTCACAACTTTGCTCAATATTCTCTTTGTCTGCATTAGAAGGTTCGCCATTTTGCAGATCTCGTGGAAGATTATAATCCAGGTCACCTTTGGAGCCACAAGTACGAGAATCCTGCTGAATCACACGCAGGGATGAGTCACTTGATGCTCCCAGTTCAGCACAACAATTGCTGCTACTTCCAATATTTTGGAACTTCTTGTCTGAACTCATTCTTTGAGGCAACAGATCCTTGATACTAGAGTCAATGCTACATAAAACACTTGCTGATGCAGCATGCTTTGCTTTACCATCCTTCAGGCATCCATTTGCTTCGAGGGTACCATCATCTTCCGAGTTCCTTTTTTGAACAATAGATTGACTTCCTCCACATGATTCTGCTGGGACTCCATCTCTTTGAGACGATATCAAATTAGGAGCAGTGTTCTGAATGGGACCAGCAACATCCTGCTTAAACTTTTTGGCAGCCTTTGCACATGGATCAGAACTTTTCTCTGGTGTGGCTTTAGTTTTATTGACTTCTGTTTCATAAGCAGTAGGGGCATTAAAACTTCTCTTAACAGGCAGCAGAGTGCTTCCAGGCTGATTTTCTTGCAGGCCATTCTTGTTGCCCTGTGTTGAAGTATCCAAGTTCTCAGTTGGTGCAGCATGTCGGGTATTCACACCTCCTATTTCATATCCCAGCTTAAAGCCATCAGAATCAATAGCATCAGCAGTAACACTATCTCTGTAGTGGTTCCCCAACTCCAATCCACTTCTTTCTTTCAAGGAAGTGGAAAAAGGATTCGTCGATTTCACAATGGCATCTTTAAACTGTTTATCAACAGAAAATACAGTAAATCCCAATCAGACATAATATTTTCATATGTTCCAACCAATCAAATTCAAAAGACTATTAAAACCTATGTTGTTGGGACTCTTCAAAATCGTCAACGGGTGCATGTTGGATTCTCCAAAAGTAGTGTATTTTTGAAGAATTCGACACGGGTGCGGCATCAAAATTGAAGAGTCCGCGCAACGTAGATTAAAACTAGCTTACTTGTTGCAAGTGACACTTTGGCAAGAGAGATCTCTTTTTCATAATGAATGACAGAACATCCCACTTTAACATATCTGGCGTAGCTGTTTTTAGATTTGATGCAGACACCTGTGTTACATTTACATGCAAAGACACAACTAAGCATATGTAAAACAAAAGTAATTAAAACTCTCAAGGAGACCATTCCCTTGAAAATAGGTCCCTTGCTTAGAGCTTTCAAATAACTGAATCAAATAATCTACCATACCTAAGTAGAAGACAGAACTAATTACCTCCAACAATATGCAGCGAAGGACATCTTCGCAGTCCCTTGACGGATCAAGTTCAACTTTGTCACCTGGAACTGAAGCGACACTATTTGCATCTGAGTTTTTCCGAACAAATAAGCTCTCTAAAACTCTCAAGGAAACCATTTCCCTTGCATTTCTCCCCAGATCATCAGAGATTTCAGGAGTCCTCTTAACCAAATCTGTTATGCATGAACTATTAAAGTCAAAACTCTGATGCCCACAATTCAACAACAGCTTCCACAAAATAAAGCAATTGTAACTTCACACATACTGATGAGTAAAGATGTGTCTATCTCACTGGAACTTGCCAGTGCTTCAATCACCCAAATCCATGGCAGAGATGATGTACATGCAAGTTTGGTAGCCATGAAAGACTGTTGCAGTGCTTCAGAGACCATAAATTTGCTATGTCAATTCCCAGGTACCCTTATCTCTGCTCATAAAGCTATTTGACATAGAGATAGAAGGGATGACAGTGCAATGAATACACAATAATGACAAAAGTGACAAAATATTAGATTCCTGCACCCATTAAATCAATAACCAAATGACGTTCTTTGTGATTTTTTTTCCAAACGGAAAATTATAAAACTTTATCCAAGGCCTCAAACAAGCCAAATCAAATTGGGGCTTCTGTTGAGAAATGGTAAAACATGTCAAGTAAACATAATTAAACAATTCCTTGAGAAAGTAAACATAGCATATAGACACTTTTATTGATTTCTTTAGATGGAAGCTTCCCCACCAAAGCCTATTAAAAAGCTGAAACTGAAAACGTAAAATTGCATATATCAATGCGTATTTACTAGAAACTCACAATCCCATGGCATACGAGTTCAAATAAAATCAATGATACATACTTAGAACTACAGCCTCTTGGATCAAGGATTTCTTTCTAGTTCTACCAATGCTAATTCTTTAATAGCTTCCTTTATTTTACTATACACTCACCTCTGTCAGTTGCATCAGCCTTGTAATCAGTAAGCTTATGAGTTTTAGGGATAGAAAGAAGGACTAAAAACGATGTTATGTTTCAACTAATTAGATCATACTTCTACACTAGTCTTTTCATCTCAAATTGAATTTCATGCTTTTACTTGGTACAACAGCAACAACATACCTAATGAAATCTCACAAGTGGGGTCTGGGGAAGGTAAAATGTACGAAGACCTTACCCCTACCTTGTGGAGATAGAGAAGCTCATGTTTTAGCTAAGTAAGACCATCAAATGAAAACTGGGTATATCTTTTTTTTTCACGTCAAGTCAATGAAGATTATTAGGGAAGAAATAAATTATGATCGCTCTACTCTACTACCCCCAGTACTAGATACTAGATAGAATAGCAGTCACCCTAGCATAAAATACTTCTCCGCTCGTCTAACTCAATCTAGATAGCAAAGGTCGCCCATATGCAATTAACAGATTGAACAAAGAACCAATGACATGGCAAACAAAACAGAAGCAGATCGGTGCACAAAGCATCCCGCCTCCCCACAGGAACCAATAATACTCATTACTCCCTCTTGAGAAAGCAAAATCAATTGGGACAACAAAAGAAAGGAACATGATCAACTTAATTTGGTAAGAGTACAAAAGTAAATAAAGTTAAACCCTTTCCCATGTTTTAGCTTTATTAACATCTACAGGAACTCAGATAAAAATAGTCAAGAACATTCTCAGTTGTCACTCAGAAAATCCATACCACAAAACACTAAAGAACTACAACAACAACAACAAACCCAGTGTAATCAACATGTGGGGTCAGGCAGAGTATACGTAGACCTCATCCCTACCTTGAGAAGGTAGAGAAGTATAATCCCACATGTGGGGTCGGCTAGAGTATACCTAAACTTTACCCCTACCTTGAGAAGTTCGAGATGTCGTTTCCAATAGACCCACGACTGAACAAAATGCAAAAGAGCCAACAGTAACAAGCAGAAACAAGAAGAAGAAAATAAGTTAACGAAGCTAAATAATAACAGGTAGTAAAAACACTGAGGAACTAACAAAAATCTAAAACCTTTTCTTCTACACAGTGATATATATACATAAATTCTACAAAAAATTGAAATTAATCAAACAATAGACTAATATAAGTAAAAATAAAAGCTTTTCAGGAACCTGATTCTCCCTCCATATACATTCAGCAAGTTCCCCAACTTCCCAATACACCATAAATTTGAAATACAAATAGAAAGAAAAAAAAGTTAGATTTTTCTGGAACCTTCGATTTCTAGTAGTGTTTCTATGCTGCGAAAGAGGCGAAAAAACTGATGAATCTCTTTAGTTCAGAAATTGCAGAGCTTCCATTAAAGACGGTTTTTCAAATTATCAGAGCAGAAAGTTGTACAGATTTGAAAAAAAAGAAAAAAAAGAGAGCCAAGTAGGAAATAAGTCGGGTTCGGGTTATTGGGTCGGATCCTCGTTTATCCCGATTATAGGCTTCAAATCTAATAAAGAAGTCGAGAGTTACTTATTAAGTTTACTCACCCTTTTCGGATTCCGAGATTCAAATAAGTTTATTTTTTAACGTAAATTTTTCATATATCTTTTAATTATTTTGAATTACCAATTATTATGAATTATAGTATTTTTTTTACATAGTTTACAAACATATAAATTTCATTTAAAAAAAGTTAAAAATTCCACGCGTAATTTTTTGATTAAACTTAAATTATTTAACTCTCAAAAAATGAAAAGTATATGAGGAACATAGTACATATTATTATTTTTTTGGAGGTAAAAAAAGATGATAACAAAGTAAATTAGATTAAACATTTATGTTTCGTCTAGTATTAACTAAAAGATTCATCCCACGCTTCGGTTTTTTAAAACATTGCTAATGTATTGGGCAAGTTGTATGGTGTATTTTTAGTCCTTAATATATGAGAATAAATAGAAATATAAATGGTAATGTAAATTTTATACATTGGAAATGTAAAATATATTTATACTATCAGATTACTTAAAAAATAATTATGTGTAATATTATTTTAATGAGCATTGATCATTAACTGTTATAAATGGTAAGTAATCTACTATTACATGTTAAGTTATGCTAAAAAGGAAAAATAAGATAGCTCGATGCATGCAATATTTTGTATACACATAAGATTCAAAGAAGTGTGCACTTCAGAAATGTGTGATATAAGTAACCTACCTTGATACAAACATTAGTTATTACTTTCATGATTTGAACTCGTAAATTGTAATCTTTAAATCATACAAAAACAACTTTATTATTGCACTAATATTCTTTTTCACATGTTAAATTACGTTGATGGTGTTAAATAAATTTACATTATTAAATACGAAAACTGAAATGATATGATTTCTTCACTTTTTGTTATTTTCTTGAGTTGAGGTTTACCAAAATAACTTTTTATCTCTAAAGGTAAAAATAAAATTGCTATACGCATCATCCTCTTCAGACTCGTTTGTGATATTACACAGTACAACTATTGTTGTTGAAGTTACATCTTATGATCAATGGCATATACAAAGAGCAAAATATATAGTCTCATAGATAATGAAGTGTTTTGGTCTTCTTCTCACAAAGCAAATTCAAACTTTATTACACTTCAAAAGCAACATAAAATTTCAACTTTATGAACATGCTACGACTCAAAATAAACTTCGTTCATAAAATTAAAGAGAGAAAACAATGCACAAGTTATATAAATCCAGTACTACCTTAGAGTTGGAGGTGGAGGAGATGAGAGGAGAAGTACATGAGGAATGGCCATGTATCTAGAGAAGAAATCGCGAAAACGAAGAACGGTATTTAAATTACATATTGACGCGATTTCATAGTGTAAAAATTCTAACGACTCCATGAACGAGTTCAAACTTCGAATTGGTGGTAAAAATAGCGTTAGTGGAGCAGCCATAAAGGCTGCCGCTAACAACATCTGTATCATTTTATAGAAACAATATGATTTATGATACTGGATCTAGATTATAAAATTAAAATGATTGAAGCCTTTTGAATCTCGATAAAAGAACCAGAAAAGATGCTAGAATAACGGGCTTTTTTCAGTTTGGATTCGAAAAAAATGGTTTATTTTAGGTTATAGGTTATGTAGTTTTTATATAGAAAAATTAAAGAGAGCAAGGTTCATGGTGAAGATTGGTTTAATTATAAAAAAAAAACGTATTGGCCGGTACTTTTTGGAATATTCGTTAATAAAGTTTAGTTATAAGAAATACGATGCCAATTGAAATTTAATTAATACAATATGATTTAATATTCTCAGATAAATCAAAGTACAACTTGAAATGGACTCAAATATGTATGACAATATAATTTATTACATATGACTTTTGAGTAATTTAAAGGTTTCTTATAGGAAATGTTATTGGTTATGAGTTATGACCTATGTCAAAAAAATTAAAGGGTCAATTATTACATTATTAAATGTATATTTTAGATAATTTGGGTATGATGTGTGATAAGTAGGTATTGGATCGTGAATCTTATTTAACCTGATCATGACAAGATTTGTAATGGAAGATCTATCAGAATTTCATTAATTGCAGTTAGATTCTTCTCTAGTCCTTATATAAATATCAGGTAGAGTGATAGTTATATATCTCATTGAGTTGTCATGCTGTGCAATAGTGATAAAGATGAAGACCTAGTCATTCATTAATTCGAGTGATCATGGATTAGATAAGTACACAATTATTCTTGCTAATCAACATTATGTTTGTGTCCCAGTATCGTGTCTGATCTTGATTAAGTTCAGTCATATTTACTTTTTTTAAATAACCGAACCTAAAAGAAAATATCAAATATCGAACAAAAAAATCGAAAAACCCAACATTATAATTGGGTGACTTTCTCTCACGTTTGGCTTTCTCATTTGCTAATATATCCACATAGGAAATGTCGAGGAAATTATGTTGTTACTACTATTTAAGTCAAATTAATTTAGGACTAATAAGTTATTGAGTTGAATTTTAGGACACTTCTTGGAAAATGCTTTTATTTATAACTAATTATAACTCTTGCTATTTTTATAATATATGGTCCAATTCTATGAATTTTCTTGCCAATAATATAATACCAAAGAAGATTCAGATATGTTCAAAATATCTTAAGGTCATTTCGTGGCATTTTTGTGTAATAGAAATCATGGAGATTCAAAGCCACTTAATACCAATACACCACTTCATTTTAACATAAAGGCATATATTTATTAAAATTTATGAACAATTATTATTAAAAAATAAAACATTAGGATAGGACAATAGGCCATTTGCACTTTTGCCTCTATTTTGGGCTGGTTTTCAATTTATGTCTCTTATACCAAACATTTGTTTCGCAAGGCACAAGTTTGTATTTTCGTATCATAATATCACATAAATTATGTCATCGTGTGACTTCATTTTCTAAAGAACTTAGGGCGCCCTCTCTAGGTATAAATTCATTTATTAAAGGGAAAAAATTAAAGATCAATTCATTTGAAGGACAAAACGTACAATTTTACTGGGACTACATGTTGAATCGAATTGTTCGGGTTTGGGCTGGTTTCAATGGCCCAAGTTCACATGATGTATACAAGATTCAGGTAGAGAATTATACAATTAATCTTGATGTTATACTTGCTTTTGTATTTACAAGTACGTTTATGCTATTTCATTTGAAAATGCACTACTTGGGATATAGCTTAGTTGGTAGAGCTCTGCTCTAGCAATTGGGTCATTGCGATTAGGATGTCTAATTGTCCAGGCGATAATGATAGTATCTTGTACCAGAATTCATAGGAAATATCGAGTACATTAAAAATTTTAGGATCAAAGTTACATATTTGACCGCTCAACCAAAAATATTAAGTCTTTCATTGAAATTAATAGGGGTACCATCTCAACTAATGTTAGCCCCCCCCCCCCCACCCACCACTCCTCAGTCCTCACACACACATAGGGTCTAGAGAGGATGATATGTACACAAGCCTTATCCCTGTCAGTAGAAAGGTTATTTCCGATACAAGAAGATATGCAAAGGAAATACATCCAAGTCCAACTTATGGGACTTTGACAGTTGACACCACAACTTAAATTCCCATGAGTAAGCAAGAATCCACCATTATTCTTTATCTACATATATCACCATACTATTGGAAACACACTGAAAGATGAGGCTATTTAAGGATGGAATACTAATTCTCATAACTTTGAGCATCTTGCATCAGAAACCACTCAAATGGTCTTTATATCTTTCCATCAGAAAACTTACTACCACTAAATTTATTCCAAAAGCCAACACATCATAGAAGTAGATTGAAAAATCAAAAGAGATGTCAAATCTCAAATGAAGTAACTTCATGTCAAAGATCATCAATTGATAGTACAATGAAACAAGGTACAAGCTTATCTTCATGTCAAGAAAAGTAAGAATCAAATTCAAATAGAAAACAAAAAAAAGGTCAATATTCTTCCAAATTCAGGACCTCCTTGCTCTGCTTGTTGTTTCTTGGTTTCTACGGTTGTCTTGCTCCTAAGAAAACATGTCAAGAAAAGTAGAATAAAATGCAGTTACTATTTACCAGAACCTTACTTTTGAAGATGCCAAGGACCAGTAAAATGAAGAATTAGAATGTTTCTTTATAATGGTGGTGTCCGAGCCAGCTTGAGCACACCTTGACTAATTCTACAGGTACCCACCAAGGCTTGGGCAGATAGAAGAAATCAATTAGTGTTTTTTGTCTCCATCCATGCACTCAATTGATCAATCTGGGAATGGGACGTAGAGCCTTTGCCAAGATCTGCACCAGCACCTGTTAGTTCGGGTTCGGAGACATGACGAACACACTTATCCTTCATCATTTCTGGTGGTGATTCTTTGACAAGGGATTGCACCCATGACAGATCAGGCTCTTTTCCATTGTTAGCAAGCTTAAATGATGATGATTGCCTTAGCCTACCCAATTCCTCAGTATTGACAGCCCAGTCTGGCTTTCCCATATCTGTACCCCACTTTGACCAAGTATCAGCTGGTGACCCAACAATAGCAGAAACATTGGAGCCAAGATCACGAGAGCTGAGACTTCTAAATTGCTGCTGCCTGTCACGTTGCGCTAATATTGACACACGGGAATTTCTTGGTGAGATTGGCTCCATTGCTCTGGGAGACATCCTCCCTGATGATGGAACTCCAAATGAGGCCTGTAATAGAGGATTATCAATGTTTCTTGGCGAGAAATTCGTATTAATGGGAGATAACAAACTCTGTTGCTGCTGCTGAAATGGACTGCAAACTGCAGAATTGTGGGTAGGGGAAAAAACAGATTGAGCTACTGTTCGATCAGAAAATCTAGGAGATGAGCTCTCAGCAGGAAAATAATCCTCAAAATTTGCACGGGTTAAGGTCATAGGACGAGCTGAATGGTTCAAAGAATCAGAACTCATGCTGCTACGCTGGGATAGGCAGGAAAACTCATTTAGGAGCTGCTGTCGTTGTACATCAAAATCTGGATATGTAGTCAGGTCTGCAGCTGGTATACCTCTAGCATTGAGCGATGACCGTAGGCGACTCGAATGAACAAAGCTGCCAGGAAGATGCAAGGGTGGGGCGTTTTGTTGGGCCCAACCCATGCTTGAAATTCCATTAGCAGAAGGTGATATTGGAGGTGTGAAAGGTGATGGTGACATGACAGAGACTGAGGAAGGAGAACCTGGTATTAGGCCCATGGCTGCAGCAAAATCCATAGCATTGGCAGCAGCAGAATTCCCACAAGGTGAGGGAACAGCAGAACCAGTAGAGACATAAAGCGGTCTTAGATCCTCCTGCTTGTGGGCAAAGAAGCAAACTCTTCTGTTACAATCTATACCATCTTTGCAAAGCCGAGTTCGATATTGTGCAGGGTGCAGCCAACACTCAAAGACCCCATGAGCATATTCACACATGTCCCCGCGTTGGCAAGCTCCCTTGCGGAACTCAGGGCAAGGTACACAACTGTAGTGGTATTTTCTTGGATCCCTTCTTCGAGCATTTTCGCCTGGATGGAGAAATGGACATTCAGTCCAATCATGCGAGTATGCACGAGAGCAAGGTCTGATCTTAAATGAGAACATCCTGAATTCATCTGAAGAATATATGTCGTTTTTTATGTCAGGCAAGGAGGGGTCAACAGGGTATTCTTTCTTTTCTGGTATAGAATATGCTGGGAGGTCACTGGACTTTGCACTCTTTGGGGAAAAAGTTGAGTCTGAAGCAGAAGATGGTGATCTATTTCCAGGAGAAGGCGAACGAGGAGGAGAAGAGCTTGAAGTGAACACTGACACCCGCAGCTTGCAGTCCCCAATTGTACTAGTCATCAGAAGGCTTTCTAGGCATGATTTAACTGGGCGAAAGCTAGGAGATACAACTATAACATCAATAGGGTAATGACCATTGATATCTTTAGAGTGTGGGTCAGCACCTGCTCCTAAGAGAAGTTTGACAGCTTCTGCAGCATTCAGAGATCCACCAGAGGCAGCACAGTGAAGGGCAGTGCTCTTATCATGGCCACAAGAACGATTCACATCAACTTCAGGTAGAGATAGAATCTGCTTTAGAGCATCAATACTTCCATATGTAGCAGCAACCATCAAAGGAGTTCTATGATCAAGAACCATTTGCTTTGAGCCCTTTTGTCGCCCATACCACAGTCCAACCTCATGAATACTAGCTAGGTCACGCTCAATCCATATTTTGAAGGCCTCTATATCATTGTTGGCAGCAAGTTCAAGCAAGCTGGCAAAAGTATCTTCAGTTTCAATAGTCGGATTACTCATAGTCATGTTGGTGGACTAACAGATACCAAAGTAGTTGGTTACAATCTGGGTTTTAAGAGCTGCAATAGGAAGCATATTTTGTAAGCTGCTAGATTTCATGTATTTATCTATTTATTGTGGACATATGATTAGACCATACGCATTGTGTGTAGCCAAGTACTATCGTCAAACATAGACACGACTTACAGAGCTCTAACAACTAGGTGAAATGCTATAGATTCATAAACAGTAATAAAATTCCAAAGAATTCTAATAAGGAGAATAAGGAACTATGCCCCATAAGGTTGGTGAGAAGACAACAAAAGAATTGAGCTTGAACGCCTATTTATGACTTCCAAGACAACAGAAAAGGCACATATCACATAAAAAAGAAAAGAGAAGAATCTGCCTTTGTAACCAAGTGAGAAATTTACATAGTACTACTTTTCTGAATTGAAAATATCATTGTCAAAAAATAAAGGGAAAATTCCACTATTTCAGGCTCAAAAGAGTTCTCCTTTTGAACTTCATTTTCTTGAAATCTAATGGAACCATTCAAACATTGGGAAAAAGATGTTAAAACAAAACAAAACAAAAAAGACATACCGTTAGTACAATAGAAATATAACAATACTAACGATCAAAGATCTTTTCAATAAGAAATGAAAGAAAATGGCCAAAGATGAGAACCAGAGATTTTTTTTGAAATACCACATAGAGGAAGGGGGTCTTCTTTGACGTCATCATTCATATATGGAAAGATTAACTTTACCAGAGGTAAGATATTTTGAAAGCTGTTAGATTTTTTAAAGTTATTCTTCGGAATGAATTAGACAGTATGCACTGTGTGTACATCCAAGTACTCCCTCCGTGACATATTACTTGGCCTCTATACCAAAAACGGACATTTCATTTTACTTGTCCAACTTAGAAAGTCAAGAGAGAGTTTTATTACATTTTCCCTTTCTACCCATAGTAGGAGTATTAAGTATCTACACTCACAAATTATTGAAGTCACAATTTTAGATTTCCAGAGCCTATGAAGCACACGGGTAGCTTCACCGACCCCTCTTCTTTACTCCTATTAAGACTTCCAAGCCTAGTTGGCACCAAATACCATGTTAAATCATTGTTATGTTCATTGAATTTTAAAAATCATATAAGGTTAAGTAAAATATACCTCTAATTTAAAGCTTTCTTAAAGGGTGTGCTAGGTCAAACGCGGGCCAAGTAATATAAAACAGAGGGAGTACTATCTTCAAAACATAGACACAACTTGTTAGAGCTCTAACAACAAAATGAAATGCTAGAGATTCATAAACAGTAATAATCTTCTCATTAATTAATTCTAATAAGGAGAAAAAGGAACTAAGCCCCTTAAGTTTCACGAGAAGACAATAAAAGGATTGAGCTTCAAGCCTAATTTTCGACTCTTAAGACAACAGAAAAGGCACACATCACATTAAAAACAGAAGAATCTGTTCCTAGGTAAACAATTGACAAATTCACATAACTACAACTTCTTTGAATTGAAAATATCATTTTCACTATTTCAAAGTCAGACTTTTACCTTTCCCTTTCCCTTCCCTTGGTTTTCTAGGTAACCTAATGGGACCATTCATACCATAGAAAAATTGGGATCTTTGCACAAATAGCTACCCGAATTCACTATTTACTTTTCATAGCAGATATATACAAATTATACATATATCATACATCCGCCCGCTATTTTTAGTTGAAACTTCGGGGCGAACGACTATTTAGTTAATTCTTCCATCACAAGTAAAGGAAAACTTACCCACTAATTACAGATATAGCAAAAAAGGTCAAAAGGGGCAAGCATAAATCCCCAAATAAAACCCCATAAATCAAAATCAATCTTGAAGAATTTACAAGCATACCAATTTATTCATCTATGTTTTTAGTTAAAATCCAAAAAAGGGGAAAACCAGATTGAAGAACATCAAAGCAAAAACAAAACTGACCCATCAAAAAGCATTTCAAACTAAAGCAAAGTCCTAATTTTGCAATGAAATTGAAACATATCTAAAATTAAAGTGAAAAATCAGTTCATTCTCACCAAATTCTGAGCAAAAGGCAAAGTGTTTAGCACCATCAACAGCTCCTCTCCACCATTTTTCTACATATAGCTATGGATGTGTATGTATATAGAGAGAGAAAGTGATACTTTTTTCTACAAGAAGTAGAGAGAGAAAGTTATGATAACACAGAGAACTTCTCTTCTCCCTTTTTTAGTACTTCGCCATTTTCTATGCGCGCTCTCTTTCAGTAATGCGGAGACTTATTTTTGTAAGATATATTATGAATTAGTACTATTATATATTTTTTTTTTTTCGTTCAAATTATCTGTTGTGTTTTATTTTAAATTATTTTATTTATATTTTAGTATATATAATTTTTATTATCGTATTTATAATCCTTAAATAAAGATAAGATGGGAATTATAATTTTATCTTTAAAAATTTATGACAAAGAATCTAAAATATTTGTGTACTTAAAAGATAACTTGACTTTTCATCTCAAGTCTTAACCGTAGAAGGTAGAGAGTTCATCGGGTGTGAGCAAGTCCTTGATCTCTTATTATGAGTGCTAGTTTTGTCATTTTAATAACTTTTAATATAAAAATAGTGTTTGAATTAAAATTATAGAATTACTCGATTTTTAATTTCGACCTTTCGGCAAATGTTATGTTAAAAGGATAAAGTTGTCATTCTCAACAAGGCTCTCATTTTGTGGGTTTTGGTCCTTTTGGCACTTTGTTATGGCTAATGAGTGATCTAAAGCATCTTATTGATGTTTAAGATATTGTGGATTTCTACTAATATTTTTTCTCTTTCATATGAAAAAATGAAAAAAATTATATTTTCTAAGGCACTTGCATTTTTTAATTTTTTAAATTTTAACCTTGTATAAATGATAGTGTGTGACATTTGTGGATGAGTTTTTCGAAATTGTTTATCATGGACATTATTTGTTTAGCATTATCTCACGTTAATAGTATTTCTTAAATTTATATTTTATTCTATACATTCTTAAACAAGTGTCCTTGTTGAGTTAGCACTTTCACCTCCATTAATCCTAAAATATTATGCATGCCTAATATACTTTCTTGACCAATTATATCATTGTTTTCCGTGTGATTTATATGTTACGAATTCGAACAGTAAATCAGTCATTAATACTTGCAATCAGGATGGACTGACTATATCATATCTTCTCCGACTGTCTTTAACAGGCGATCACGGGTCTTAACGCACTCTTCGCACAATAAATCCACTTTAAAGTTGACTTATTCGCTCGATTAATTATCGAAATGTGTATCGTGTACAAGATATCATAAGCACTCAATATCTCAATATATAACATCTTTGTCTAAAGCTTTGAAAGGAGACTTCATATCCGAAACGTAGAAACGATTTTAACTTGTATAGACCTTATATGATTCAACCCTTTCCGAATATAACGAGATTTTTGTGTTTTTATTTTATTTATAGGAACGTTATGTACTAGAATATCATAATATCTCCTAATATATTATACTAGAGAAAATGGTCTAAAAATCCCCCAATCTATACCCGAAATTCCAACTATACACTATAACTTCACGGGTGTCCTATTACCCCCCTAAACTTCAGATTTCTCTATTTTCTACACACTTAAACGCTGACCTCAACACATAAACCAAACAAATAATCCACGTGATTGCACGCGCCGGGTCCCCCACCTCTTCAACTCCCAATTTTTATTTTTCCCCCATTTCCCTCCTAAAACGTAAAAGACCCAAAAAATATTCTTTTTCCTTTTTATCTCCTTCACCATTTGATGTGTATTTTGAACTTGATTTCGTAGTTATCAACTAATTTTGGGTCTGATTCATCCATACAAAGCTTATTCAAGTTTTCATTTGCCATTTTTGATGAATTTCGAGAAAATTCAAAATTCAAATTAGAAACCTAAATAAGAAATTAGAGCAGATTACAAACCCTAAATTCAAGATTTGAAGTAGAAATGAACATAAACAACTAAACCCTACTTATTTTTGAGAGAAAATCGTGATTTTTTTCTAAAAGGAACAAGGGTTAATGGTGGGGAAGAAGAAACAATGGTTTATTGAAGGGTGGGGAAGATGACTATTGGAGAAAGAGGAAATTTTCGTCAAAATTCACCTTCTAACGCGCCTAGAGGAGGTGAGAACACCTCCTATGACAGGTCAACGTTTAAGTGTGTAGAAAATAGAGAAATATGAAGTTCAGGGGGTAATAGGACACCCGTGAAATTGGAGTGTGTAGTTGAAATTTCGGGTATAGGTTGAGGGGGTTTAGACCATTTTCTCTATTATACTTCTATATATTATTTTGGAATATCTGCTAACTAACATATTATTAAACGGATACAAGTATTAAAGATTATCATACTAATATATTAAAGTGCTGTCATCACTTCAATTATGTACCTTCATCTCCATCAATAGGCAGATTAATTACGACCATGATTAATTAGACCCTTAATTACATACAAAAATTTCAAATCAATTGCGTATATTGTAATCTTATTAAAAACTGCACCAAAAACTGGAAATCCACAAAATATATGATTTAATTTTAACTAAGAAAAAATGTCCACACATTTGTACGTACATTATTAATTGACTATAGTTGAAAATTGAACAAATTGACTATATTGTCAAATCTATCAATTTCCACAATATATCCAAATTTTATTTTTTAGTTGAAAACGTGAAAATCCACAATTGTTTCTATTCGAAGGCGGACTGGTAAATCTGTTCATGTGCTATACCCCACAAATCACACATGAAGTCATAAAATGTAAACGGCACTAATCAAATGTGGTGAGACGAACTCGATTGAAAAGGTGTTGACATGGGTTATTGATGTCTGACCTCCCTTATAGGATACCACCAGTTACCACATCAACATAAGTACATAACCACCCTTATGAGTTTTTCATATGGAATACCACCTACTGCACCGACTTAACTATTTTTTACTGGTCTAAATATATATTTTGTTGGTTGTTTTATCAAGTATTTATTTGGTTGTCTGTCCAAAGAGAATTGTAACGTCCCTATCTTTTAAATGGCAGGTATAGGAGGAAAGTTTTAATATTTCTTTCACTTGGGTAAAAAAACTTTATAAAATATTTTAAAAGTTTTAATATTGCTTCCACTGGGTAAAAAACTTTATGGAATATTTTCTTTTCTAAAGTTTGGTTCTATGTAGTCAAATAGTAATTTAAATATATTTCCCAAATTTCTCCACTTATAAATGGCACATTTTAGAGGAGAACATTATGCTGTATGAGGAATTTGGATTCAAATATTATTAACTCTCATTGTTTATGTGAGCTCATTTAAATTGTCTGTTTTAAACTTGAATTAAAAAGGAGGATTGTCGAGGATCATCAATCAGAAACAATCTCTCTATCCAAAAAGATAGAGGTAAGACTGCATATATGCATTTTGTCCTCTCTAAACCCCACTTATGGAATTAGATTGAATTTATTATAGTTACTGTATATTATTATAGAGCGACAAGAAAAAGGATCTTAAAATTTTTAATCAGCAGATTAAATAAATAAAATTGTCTAGCCGTAAGTATATATCAATATACATACTAATTATATAATATTATACTCGCTAAAATATATATTTTTGAAAAATAATTTTAATAAAGTTATATTTTGTATTTGTTATGAAATTTGTCAATACTGAATAGTGTAAATTAAATCCAAGAAAATAAAGATAAAAAATGGAGTGAGAGGCATAGCGTGAAGTACTTCTGATCAAGTTCAGTAATTGCTAATTAATTGGACCACATTGGAAAATAAATGAGCAATATTTAAGAGGCATTTGAAATTTGAATTTCAAAACTACTTATATTTGTAGGATAAAAGTTATTTTTATTATCGATAGTGTGCATATAGAAGAATGAATCGACAATTCATAGTAGTGATTCGATTAAAGACTATTTGTAACAAAGATTACAACTTATAAATTAAAATTAGTTGAGTTTTTTTTATGACAGTAATACATTAAGATAATGATTGAATTTACGTGAGATCCACTCCTATTTGTTTTGTTTCATAGATGACTAAAATATAATGACATAAATGGCATTTTGTTGAACGATATTAATATAAATGAGCTCAACTTTTAATAGATATACAAATATGTTTTTTCTCAAAGTTTGATGACATATTTAAACCTTTTCTCAAGGCAAAATTGTAAAATTTATGATATACGAGAAACAAGATAACGAGGCTAGAAGCCCATCTTCTGAATATATCCATGATTACAACCATTGATGGGCTTAGGGACCATTCGTACTATAAAATGAAGCTATTCAAGTCATAATTAGACCCAAACAAAGGCGGATCTTAAGGATAGCGAAGGGTTTCACCCGAACTCTTAACTTAGAAATTGAAAATGCATGCACATATAGTTTAAGCAACAATACTTACTAATTTAACTCTGAAGGGGAATTAATCATCTTAAAAACACAACCAAAATTTTATAATAGCAATCGAAAATGCATGACATATATATGTACATATAGTTTGAGGAACACTTACTAATTTAAGAAGGGGGGAATTAATCCTCTTCCTACTAAATTAACAACTAGTTAAAAAGATCATTTGAGCTTTTGACAATATTATTTTTTCTAAATGCATAAACATAAAAGACTTCGACCTTAGTAGGAGAAAAAATTAACGTATCATCTAATAATCTTCTTCTTTTTGACACACATGAATTAGTTGCACCTACCGGCCTTCTCTTTTTCGGAGCCGGTGGACACGATGAATTCTCCGGTATCCGAAATCTCTTCCCCCTAGGCGTGATGCACGAATATTCATGCACCACTTCTTGTTTCATCATTTCCTCTGTATTTAAGGTGAGCATCTTTATATGATCAAGAAGTTAGAGCAATATAATTTTGGTTTTCGAAAATTTTGGAGGTAATTGTAATGAACAGAAATCTCACTTAGTACAAATTTATTCTTCTTTCATGTTGTCCCTTTTATCCAAGAAAATAGTTGAAAAATGGAAAGTGAGTTTTTGCTAATGTAAGCAATGAAAATACAACAAAAACTAAGTACAATTAGTAGAAAACAAAATAGCAACTGCTACGATGAAATTTTGTGTGAATTTTTTTCTTTTCTAATTTGCTTACTAATCATGATAAGAACAAAATATTTAAATACTAAAAGAATATATATAGATAATAAAATGTCATAATAAATAAATGAGAGTGCAATCTCACTTGTAGATTAGGTGTATAATTTATCCCTCCTTGTTAGGTATGGACAACATAATTTGAACTAAGTTGCATAATAGGGGTGATTTACAAGAATGACCAAAGAGTTACGTAGGTTGTCTTGAATTTTTTTCGATCCTGCTTGTTTTATGGGCAAAATTTTATGTTGAATAACTTTTGACTTTTAACCTAAAAGTTTACATAGAAAACAAACGAGAGTTAGAATTTTCAGAATCATCTATCTCCAGAGTCTTCATTGAGTATAATTTCCGCGTAGTGATATACGTCTGTACATCAATATTTTGGGCCTCTCATTCTACTAAACCAAATCACACATACACCATAGGCCTCAAGAGTTTGGGCTTATCTCAAACAACTATATATCAATTACCATAGTCATGAGCTTGATTATTATTTATTAAAAAAGACAATAGATCTTTGTATCAGCTAAGTTCACGAGTTGGAGATACGCGGACTCAAACTGCTACATCTGTCGCAGGGTAAACCATAACCTCTCAAGTCCAATTTCGAAGGTTTGGATTTAATCTAGTCATTAAGAGTTATTGAAATTGATAGAAGATACCTAATTTTTTATGTAAATTTTAGTGATATATTCGTTAAAACTTATGAACGTCTAAAGTTACGATACACTTTAAATTAATGATCCATTAAGACGTGTGACAAGCCTATTGATTTTAAAGCTTTAGTAATCCGTCAACATAATTTGTTAGTTCTGTGACTATTTTTTCTTTTTGTGATATTTGAACTCAAATACAATTAGTAGAAAACAAAATAGCAACTGCTACAATGAAATTGGCTTGGTGATATTTCTAGTTTGCTTACCAAACATAATAAAGAACAATGTCTTTTTTCTTTATTGTGAATTATTAAAACAAAATTTAAATACTAAAAGAATTTATAGATAATAAAATGTCATAATACATAAATGAAAATGCAATCTCAATGTTTTTTTCTTCAAATTGGTATACCTAATCTTCTAGTTAGTCCTTTTTTTTTACGTAAGTAACTAAAATAAGCATTAGTAAACGTCATTCGAAGGATATTTACAGGTAAATTTTCATAAATTATTAGATTTTAAATTTTTAAAATAAGATACGTTATATGTTATAACAAGTAAAGACGATATACTCATGTAAAAGTTATATTTACACGGAACATTGTAGATCATCACCTTTTGCTAGCAACTATTTTTTACTAAAGGAAATAGTCCTACACTATCATTGACACATCTAATTTCTTGTGTTGATTGATGTAGTATACATTGAAATCTGCTTTAACTACTGACTACTCTACTTAGCTTAAAATAAAAATGAAAACTCAAATCCATCGAGAGAAAATATTATACTGATCAAAATTTAAAAAAATTGAGAGTTCGTTTTGCCACTCCATAAATATGTTATAGAATGGTACATTCACATATCTTCTTCTTAAGCTCATTGAAAATATATTTAACTTCCCAAAAATCAGTACAAAAGTATTTAACACACAAATCACTCAAAATTCTCACTATAATTTTCTAAAACACTTGAGAGAGAGTATTCAACTAAATAATTCAAGCACAAACTAGCAAACTAATATTTTTATATGTCAATAGGGGTACCCAATCATTTAAAAAATAGAAAGGGGACTCCTATAGACTAATTAACATACTACTATTAATTCCAAACACATATATATTACATAAACTATTTTTTCTAAAACTAACAATCTTTTTGTCTGGTGCACAAACATCATACGTTCTTGTAGGGTTCGCATCTCAAGGAATGTGACGTAGACAATCTAACAAAATTAATGATCCTTAATTAAAAGAAGAATCGTTTAGCTGGAGCTCTGCCAACAGCTCTCATCAAATTGGAAATTTCAACAACTTTTGCAACTTTTGTTCCTCTCTTTGCTTCTGCTGATGCCTTTTTTTCTTCTGCTTTTCTGTGTGCTTTTGCTATATCATTTTGCATCTTTTCTAGGGCTTTTACTCTCTTCTCCTCCAGCTTCCTCTGATAAACAATAGAGACGGATTGAGAAATTAAACTTTATTAACATAAGGTTCATGAAAAACGTTTCCTACCAAAAAAATATCTATTGAGTTTGGATGAACATATACATTACATCCGCGGTACGCCCTTACTAGTGAACATTCTAGATTCATATATCTGGGACAGAGCTAGAGGCGCAAGGGGTTTATCTGAACATCATTGGTAAAAAATTATATTATATAAAGTTAATATAAATATCATTTTTCTCTAGTTATATATAATTAGTTGTAATTAAGGAGATTAGTTAGTACTTGGAAAATAAAATAGACAACTTGATCAATAGGTAACCTATTTCTTTAGAGTCTAGGTTGGTAGAGAATTAGAAAAAGATGTGGGCAAAAGTTCATCAAGAACCACTCAAAATAATGAGTCACAACTTCTATATTATTATTATTACTATTATTATAATTACTATCAAGTTAAATTAACCTAGAATAACAAAGTAATTTTTCACATGTTATAACGGTACGTTAAATTTAATATAAAGTACCTATAACTAAAACTTTTTATGAGACTTTTTGTTTTGATTTTCATTCAATGTTTAGTATTTATTTTGATACTCTGATTCAAGTGAAATTTGAAATTTATAATTATGGAAAGAATTTAGATTACATTGATAAGTAGGGGTGTTTTAACGTTCAATTTAAGAATTTCCAACCTACAAGGGAAGAGCATGTGGTTTGCATTATTAGAATATTATTATTATTATTGGACTAATTTAATATCTAATCATAGTCATGCTGGACCAATCATGTGCATGCACAATCAATATATCGTAGGGGGGAAAATTAGTGCTCCTGATTTTTAGCAATCATGTAAACCACTAATAATTTAACCATATGATGCACATCATTATCCACTCAATATTGTTTTTTATTCTTCTTTTCATTCGATGTATAATATAAAAATCAAAATTTTGATTAATATAGATTCATGTCAGATAATAATTCAATCAATTCAATATACAATTAAGCGCATACAAGAAACATGAGAAGGTAAAACTAAGTTAATTTGTGATGGTAGTTAATTTAAAATTAGAGTCAAATAAACTCCTATGGACAAAAAAAAAAGATCTACGTTGAAAGAAAAGAATATTTAATTAAATTTGAAGAAATTTAAAATAAAGAAGATTTTCATGACACGGGATGTTTTTTTACTTCAATTTTTTTGAAAAATATTTTCATTAGAAAACAAGTTTATCTTCACCCATCTTCCCGTAGCCTCCATCCCACCACTCCACCCACCTTCCATATTATTTGTCTAGATTATAGTATACAAATATTTTAGAATAATATTTTTGCTACGTACCAAACATAAAAAATAAATTAAGAAAAACGTATTTATTTTTCTAAAAATTATTTTCTAAGAAATTATTTTCCATGACAACATTTTCCTTCCTATCGAACAAATCAACAATGTAAAAAAAAAGTTAGAATCTGAGGCAGAGCTACAATTTCGATTGAAATATACTCAGTAAATTATCATTTCTAAGATCCAGAACCCTTAAACCTAATAAATTCTAACTCCGCCTCTGATCAGAAGCACGATGAAAGAAAGATTATTTTTTTCAAACAATAAATACAAAAAAATCAATGAAACGTACCTCAATTTTCTTCATCCAAGAAGTAGCTTTTTGTACTTCTTCACTTTCCCATCCATTAATAACAGCATCTTCACGTTTAAACCTATTATTAATCTTCGAAATTTTAGCATTTTGCCATGCACTAATCTTCGATTCAACTTCTTCTTTTTTCACCCTTTGAACACTACTAACTTCTCCAATATTATTCCTCAAAAAATTATTATTAATCCTTCTTCTCGGAGACGAAGAAGGATTAATAATAATCGGATCCAAAGTATTACTATAATTATCCGGCACGATAGCTAACGGATTTGTTTCTTCTATCGGCGCATCGTTGTTTTCGCCGATGCGCTCCAAATTATTATTATAATTGTATATATGATTATTGACCTCGTTCTCGCTTCCGTGGTTGTTGCTAACCGACGATCCCGCGAGAACGAGGGCGTTGAATTCCCGGCTCATAGTAGAGAAATTCTCGCTAGATGCTACTTCAGAAATCGACGATGATCTATGGCTACTTGTTTCCCAAGCTTCGATTCGACGGCCACGATTTGATGGAGGTCTTGGTGGGGTTAAAGCATGGATGTCTCTGATTTGTTCTTCTTCTTGATGATCATGTTGATGATTTTCTCTTATAGTATTGTTGTTGTTGTTGTTATTGTTGGTAGTAGTGTTTGCTAGAGTATTAGGTGTTTGATAACTCAACATATCGAAGATTTTTCTATTTTATTTTTTGGTTTTTAGTGTATATTTGGGTTGAGGGGTAATAGTAGTGGAAGGGAGAGGAGGTGGGGTTAAGTACAAAAAAAATTAAGGTGAAAAGAGGAAAAGAATTTAAGATATAGATGATGACTATGGGTTTTTTTTATAGATTGAATCGAGTTAATGGTCAAAAACATATTTAGATGGTAGTCGGTGTGAGGTTTTGAGGTTTCAGTATGAAGGAATTGTTCGATTATAAGTATCATTCACCTCCGATCTTAAAGTTGAGGGTTCGAATCAGCAAAGGAGAAAAATGATGGGAGTTGGCTCCAAATCAATATCAAGATGTATTGTATTTTTATACAAATGAAGTGATAATTGGGATATGAAACTAACCAAAAAAAATGATAGATAAATAATGATGCCACACATGCACGTAGGAATAGTAATTGAATTATGAGAATCCAAGAAATTAGTGGTGCTTTCTTCTGCATTAAGATTTTAAAGAGTGTGTTTGGTCAAAGTTTTGTCCAATAATAATTTATAAATAAATAAATAAAATATAACTAATGTAGTTTAACTTATTATTAGTATATAATTGACAATGTATAATATTTATCAGCTAATTAATTACTCTATATATTTATTATAATTAGCTTTTCTTTTAAGGAAATTTAATTAAATAAATTATTTTTCATATCTCCGTCGCTTTGAATTAAATAAAGTATTAATTACTAATTCATACTTTCTTTCTCACGTTAAGACTTGATTTCGAGAATAATTTCTTTTCAAGAAAAGGAGAAGAATCACTTACTACCTGATTCTTATAAAGTGGACGTTTATTATACAAGTTGATATCAAATTCATGAAATACTTTTTAAAAAATCAATAATCAAGCTCTAAAAAGTAATTGAAATTGCAGTTTCTGAATTAACAACTAACAATAGATTTGAAATATTATTCCAAAAAGTAAATTAAAAACAAGAGTACATTAATGAGACATTTATCATATAATAATCTAAATACGCCAAAATCCATAATAGGAAGTGTAATCTTTAGAGATTCATCTCCCTATTATAAATAACTACTATATACAATAATTTTAATATCCATGCACATTTCCTCTACTTATTAAAAAAATTCACCTACATATTGAATTACAAGTCTCTATTCAAATTGCTTATGTATATTATTAAACTCATACATATTTACGATCCTAATTTCTTAATTATTTTTTTTCGACAGAAGTAAATTATTTTTAAATGACGTTTGGATGTAAAAAATAAATAAGTTTGATATCTCTTCCAAATATTCTAAAAACTAAGAGAAAAAAAACTGATTTTTTCCCCACCATTTAAATTGTAAAAATCACTTCTTTTGGCACAAAGTAGTGTCGGCAAGAAATATTTTGCATGGGAGCCGGGAGGAGCCCACAAAAATAGTAAAGGAGTCGATCCATAAGATGGTAGAAGATAAATTAAGAAAGGAAAAAAGGATAAATATAACTCTTAACTATCATAAATGGTATGTAGATATTCTCCGTCATACTTTTGGGACATTGGTGCTTCTGCCGTCAAAAACTAGAACATATATGCTCTTCACTCTAACGGAAGGCTAAATAGGGACATGTGACATAATTTTATCCGTCGATCTGATATTTAATAAATGTCGGGCCAGTGGATAAGATTATGACATGTGTATATCCGTTAGTATAAAGGATATATATGCTCTAGTTATTGGACGACATGGGCACCAGTGTCCCAAAAATATGACGGAGAATATCTGCATACCATTTACGATAATTCGGGGTATATTTATCCTTTTTCCATTAAGAAAAATGGAAGTGTTACCCAAGTAAATGAGTCATGTAATGCACAAACTTGAATTTTATTGATCTAAAATACGAGTATTGGACATCGAACCATATAAATTCAAACACGCGTGCACCTTTTCAGTCAAAATCATAGACAATAAAACAAAAATCTCCATGTGTAGTCCACTCATTGGTTAATACTAAACTATTGTCTTGCGTCAATTTCATCAAACAAGATTGACACGTCTACGATAAATTACAAATAAAATAGAGATAATATCATTTTAATCCCTAAAGTATTGATAAATTTAGATATAGTCTTTATGATATATGATTCCGACATATTTAACCTTTAATTAATATAAATATGTATTTTTAGTCCTATCAAATATGAAGTATACAAATACAAACTTAACATAAGGCGTGAGGAAATTGAACTGAAATGATCAACAAAAGGATAAAAAAGAGATTGAAGATGTGTTTAGTCTGATATCATACGGACTAAAATAGAATTTATCAATAAATTGAAGGATTAAATGTACTATTAAATAAATAAAATATTAAGGGCTTTAAAGATGCCCACGTCACACGTAATAATCAACATTATCAAATCACTAAAAAAGGACTAATAATATTATAATAACTAATGATTAAGACATTTAAGAAAAATCTAAGAAGGTTATTTTTACTTTTTGTTATATTGTAATTTTATAAATTTTCCAATCAAATATAGTGATGTAAATGTGAGTGGGAAGAAAGAAGGTGGAATATGGCATTCGTCCATTAATTATTTAATTTTGTTTGTTGTAACAAAGTTAGATAACAAGTGTTTACTATGAGAACGTATTACATGAAAAGGATGTTTTAAATATTTTTAAAATTGTTTTGTTGTTTATTTTTATTATAGTTGGTGATCTCCATGGTGACTAATGTTTTATGCTAGTAGACATTTGAAGTTGATATTTTGTCCATATTAATAATATTTCTACATTTCGATCTCTACGATGTGCTAAGAATTCTGCATTCACGTAGAATTTAAGGAAGGGTCATACCCCTGAGGATTTGATGTAAGCTGCCTATCCTAATACAAGCATCACTAAATAATTTCACGGCTTAAACTCGTGATTTATAGGTTAAATGTAGACAACTTTGTTGTTGATTCAAAGCTCAAACGGGGAAGGGGGACGATGTCATCATAGAAAATTAACGCGTAAACTTGATCAAGAAAATTCTTAGTGATATAATTTTCCTGAATTTTAATTTGATGAAACATGGATTTATCAAAATTGGTAGCACCCTCCCTTTTTCCTTTCTTTTTTAAATTTTTTTATTCACAAAACAACAAACATATCCTAACCTATTTCAGATTTTGTCCAATTTGAAACATGTAGGGTTTTTACCCTTTTATCATCTTGTAGGCCATACTTTTTGTATATACTTTGTTGATTGAGAAATGGACATGTTTTTTTTATTTTATATAATGATGGTCAAGAATCGAGATTATCTTGGACACACCTCGACTAATTATAAAAGATACATATTACCTCTCACTAGCACAAGTACTGAATAACTCTATTCACGAAAGACTTAAACAAATAAGAAGAAAGCACATAGGGATTCTTTTGTTTCCGCTAGAATTTGAACATTAGACCTCATGATTTTCAATCACTTCGTTGATCACTAAGCCACATCCTTGAGTACATACTAGAAATGAAGATATTTTGTAAAGTATGTGCCTAAAATACCCCTATGACAATATAGGATTTCATATATAATCCGTTATTTATCTAAGGAGAAAGGTTGCTTCCTATAGACTCTCGGCTCAAAGAAGAAAAGGTAAACCATTATGGACTAAAATTGAGAAGAGCCCAAACCAGCATTCCTCTCATTTCTTGGGGTCACACTAAACCTGTTTACCAACTTTGATTACTTCAAGGTGAGCTTTTGCTAAAGATTGAGCTTACCACCTTTTCCTTTGGGTTTTAACTTATTAAGCAAATAACACATCTTACTGAGACAGTGAATAGTTCCTTGATTTGCAGGAAATGACAATAAACATCTTTTTTTTTCTCCACTTCGATTACAAGATATGTTCAAAGCAGTTGATCAATATGAAGTTCACCTGATTAGTTCTTCGAAACTAAGAATATGGATAGAGATAATACCTCAGAAGTGGGGACTTTTCTGAGCGAAATCCCGTCTTCCACAAGCAACAATCTCACTTAAGGTCAGGGGATGTGGTTGACTTGGTGTTTACACTTCCCAGTGCCTGCTGAAATGCTCAGTTGATGGCGCAGACACTGACTTTAACCTCAACAACGAATCTGGATTGCTGACCATGACTATATACCAGTTCCAAAAGAGGAGATATACAAATGACATTTAACAGAATAATCATTTAGTAATATTTCAAACTCAATGAACCTAATCATTGGTTAGACCAAATATTGGATAAAAGCTTTTGTATTGTGCAAGAGAAATGTGAGTAGGAAAATGAGGCAGATTAGGTCTCCTCAGGGAAAATTAGTTCTTTCTCTATAGTAAAGCTATCTGGATTGTAGCATCTAATATCATTCCCACATTTGCCCTCTTCCATCTAGCTTTATCTAATGAATTTAGCCCTTACTAGGTCATTTAAGCTCTCTCTGGCTTCATTGTTTGGACTCTCCAAAAAACAGTCGCATCTGATCCTCCAAAAATGCACTACTTTTGGAGGATACATGCACCACTCGACAATTTTGAAGAGTCCGACAACATAGCTCTCTGGCTTTACTCTCTCATCACAAGTATCAACCCCTCCTTCCCCTCTCCAAAACCAAAGGAAAAAAGAGACAACTCCAGAAGTAGGGTCTTTGCAATATATTGTCAATGGAATGATATTTACCAAAAATCTCTGCAAGAACAAGCACCGTTTACAAATCTGTGAAACCTAACTCTGTCCCTAACAATTATCTCTCTGTTGTATAATCTACTAATGATCTTTGTCACTTCATGGCAATCCCTACAAACCCTAAGGTTCTTCACTATCCTAATCACTGTTGGTGCTTTTGTCTTCAAAAGGCCAAAAGCAATAGCTAACCTTTCACTGTGCTCACAAAGTGCAATCTCCTTCTCTTCATCACTCACATTATGCAGAATAGGAGCAATCCAAGGTTCATGTCCTGCAGAGTATGCCCTTTGAGATATATCCCTTAGGAACTCTTTGATCTCCTCTGCTTCAGGGTGTGACCAATCACCCATCACAAACTCGTGCACAAAACCATCAACTTCAATGGAACTGCATCCTGGCATAGCCTTAATACCTTTGTCTTTCATCTGTTTTCTCACGTGCCGCATTTTCTCCCAGTCTGATACTGATGCATACAGACTAGAGAGTAGGATAAAGTTCTCTGCATTCCACGGTTCTAATTCAATGAGATGCTGACCTAGAGTTTCACCTTTGTCCAAGATTTTGTTCTTTTTGCACCCAACAAGTAATGTACGCAATATTGCTGGACATGGGGCAAGTGGCATGGATTCAACGAACGAATAAGCTTCATCAATTAAGTTTGAACGGCTCAACAAATCTACCATGCAGCCATAGTGCTCTAAAGATGGCTCGATCCCAGACTCAATCATGCTTGTCCAATACCTTTTCCCTTCAGAAACTAGTCCACTATGAGCACATGCCATAAGAACCCCAACTAGTGTCACATGGTTAGGTTCTACCTGAAAGAAAAATTCAAAAATCGATTACAGATAAGTTGCTAATAGTCAGTACATCAAAGTTTTACCATTCAATGATCGGTTATAGTAAATAGACAAAATACTACATCTCAATTCATCTGATTTTACGCAAACATTCAACACCAAGCCTAATAAGATCAAAGTCATGTGCTCCTTAAAAGTTATATGTGCATCAAGATGATAAGTTTCATACGATTTAGCAAGAAAAATTGCATCTTGCTGCATTGTTCATAATCATTGCATTACCTTAGCTTTCTTCATCCTGGAAAAGGTCACCAGTGCATATTCTGCGAGCCCATTTACTGCCAAGCCAACTATCATTGAGCTCCAAGCCTTTGCATCTTTAAAAGGCATTGCTTCGAATACTTCAATTGCCTTTTCAATGTATCCACACTTTGCATACATATTAACAAGCGCAGTACTAAGCTCAAGATCGTTCTCAATCGATTGCTTGTCGATATACGCGTGCACCCACCTCCCCAAATCTAACGCCCCAGACATAGCACAAGCCGAAATCACACTCACCATTGTCACCTTGTCAGGCAAAACACCTGTCTTCTGCATTTCCCTAAACAAACTAAAAGACTCATTAACCATCCCAAGTCTTGAATACCCACTAATCATTGCACTCCAAGCAACCACATTTCTGTCAGGAATTTCATCAAACACCTTCTCCGCCAACCCAATTTCCTCACATTTCGCATATAAATTCAACAACGAAGTCTGAACAAAGGGACTCGATCCAAACCCAGATTGAACAACATGTTTATGCACTTGTTGCCCCTCATCAAACGCCGCCAAAATAGAACACGACTTCAACACAAACGCCAAAGTGAAACTATTCGTTTTCGGGTAATTTCTCTTGAGCAATTTCTTGAATATGAAAAGGGGTTCGTTAGAAGCGATATGGGATTCAAGAAAACCTCTAATGAGAGAATTATATGAAAATATACTAGGATTTGGGATTTGGGTAAGTACCCGTTTGGCGTAATTGAGGCTGCCATTGGGTGAAAGAGCTGCAAAAGTGAGAACTTTTGAGAGAATGAAGGAGATTGTTGAAGATGGAAGAAACGAATGAGTGATTATTTGGCCATGGATTTGTTGAAGGATTCTCAGATTTGGACATTTTTGAACCAGTGAAACGAGTCTTTCTTCTACTTCTTCCAGCTCTTCGAACTTTGAGTGGCACTATTTGGAGGCTAATCAAGAATTTGAAATTAGTGGGGGCAGAGTCTAATTTATACTCCTTAACAAATTTCAACACACATATTTAGAGGAATAAGTTATTAACGAACGCCCACAAAAAATTTTGGTTAAACACTCGTTGGAATCTCGTATCACCAAAAATTTATGAATTATAGCATACGAAAAATGACAAAATTCAGGTTTTTCCGTTCTGGTCTCGTTTGAACTTGAAAATGCGGACGTTTACCCCTCCGGACCAACTCACGCCATTAATAAGGTCTTAACGGACACTCACAAAAAAGTGTTCAAAATTATAGAATACGACATTTGAAATATTTAGGCTTGAATGACTCGTAGTCAAAAGAGTTGGTTGGCAATTCAAACCTTAGAGGGAGTTGAAGAGAGGCCTTTCCGTTAGTTCGATATGATGTTTTAGAATTTGCTCATATCGAATTATTCAAAAGCTCATCAACATGTCCGAGGGATGAATTCATTATATATTTAAAGTTATGGATTTGTATCTACATGTATAACAAGTATAATTAATTTTTATGTATATATCTATATGTTATGTTTAATGTATTGGGTTTATATGAACTACGTAACTCAAAGCTTTATTCTTCAACTGAGATTAGGAGATTTGAGTTGTAAAACATAGACAAGTCCTCTTTTGATTTTTAGTATATCCAATTATCCATTATTGGCATAGCAAATTAGCAAGTTATCTATAAGTTAGTATATTACATTTGTTGATAATTTTATAAAGGATATAATTTACATATTAAGCTACGTTAATTAATACTATCATATATAAAAACTTACATCAATTTACATATTTACATAACTTGGGCTTCAAAGCTACATTAGAATTCCCCAAACCCAATGGGCTAAAATTATTTTTTCAGCCAAATTGTACAAGGTTGAATTCAACTTTATTGGAGTAATTTTATTGTGTCAAAATCTAACTTCATATTGGAGGATTTGAAATTTTAACAAAATGAAATAAGGATATTGTTAAGAAAATGAATTTTGATTCAACTCAAATTTTAATTAGTAGTTCAAGAGATAAAGAATTAATCAAAGACCATATAAAGAGATCGATAATACCCTTTCAAACACTTTCTGCACGCTCAGGATTGAACATCTGAAGCATGGACAATATAAGATAGGGACTCAATATTGAGTAACTATGAATTTATTTGAACCAAACATTGATATCACATTAAGAAAATTGATCTTACACTTAACTCGACTCGAAAAACTACCCAAAAATGAGGAATGTCCAAGACCATATAAAAGAATCTATCGGCATAAGGAAATTAGACCCCTTTATATATATGCTTTTGGACAATTTTTACCTCTTTAACCAACTTTAAAGCTAAAATTAGGTAAGATATTTATTTTCTTAACAGATTAACAGAATATGATAAAATAACATTATGTTTCACATAATAATGAAGAACCGAACTCTTAACAAATAGTAATTTTGTCCAAAATGGACACAGGTGACGATTGATATATGAACTTGGTTCTTAAATTTAATACTAATGTTTTGTTCCATTCCTCGAATTTAATATTTGGCCTAACAAATACGTTTTTGGTTGACTCCTTGTACATAATTTATTAATAACGATAAATCGAATAAACAAAAGTTATTTTGATCTATCGAACTCATAAAATTAAGGTTGGCTTTGCGTTTTGGTCCAAAATTTGAAGTTTTTTTTTTTGATAAATAAAGATTTTATTTATTACCAAAGTAGACATTACGGTTCATAAAAAGAACCGGACAAACAGTCCCAATTCTATTATGAACAAATTTATAGCATCCTATCTCTTATAATCTAGACTCCTCCCGGGTAGAAATTGAGTCTTCGTAGATATCCAAAATTTGAAGTTTATTGATTTACGATTCTATTATTTTTACTAAGTTATTGAATTTTAATTTCATAATTTATACATATGTTCAATAATTTTTTAAGGCAATTATAAAAGTTAAACTAAAATTACTCGATTCGATCAAACATATAACTTGTACTCTAGCTATGATGTGTGACCTATGTTATTTAACTTTAAGCTAGCTAGGAGAAGTTATTACCTTCACTTAACTAACTTGAAAATGTCACAATAAAAGATGTTATATTAGTTATTCCAATCTTTGCTTATTCCCATAATTTCTTTTTTGTCTTATCTACAAAATGAAATTAACTACGTGTCACATGTTTTGCTAAAGAAAACAAACATATAGGAACATTATATGTAATTATAAGTTCAATGAAATTATGTTGGACATAAGGAAGTTCTTCATTATCATCATTAATTAAGTAATTATCATTTCTTAATAATTAATTGTTTTTTTCTTAATACTAATTATTCTAGTGGCTATGATTTGCGGTAGTGTCCAATGCCATCAAGTTAGAGATAACACTGTAAAATACTACTTGTGTTTTTTATTTACACGTTTCTAAATAAAATATTAATTTAAAAGTTCTTAAATATGTTATCTTGATTAATTTGTGGTAATAATATTATAATTGTAGCTATATTATATTTAATATCAATAATATAATATAAATATTTATAATTAGTACTCTGTATAAATACCATTCAAGGCTTTATCGATTCTGAATGCAATGGCGTTAACTCAATTATATTGTCGCTAGAAGTTTTTGTAACAATAAATAATGTTGTTAAAAAAAATATTTATTGTCACTAAATATCTCTTTTAATTTGTTGAAGTGTTTATGTCTTAAATATGACCTCTCTTCGCCAACTATCCACAGTATTATAAGTAATATAGGAATTGGTTATGCGAAATTTAATTATTCATATATTTGTCGGGAAAGGCAAGCACAAACAAAGGTGGCGGAAGAAAACTCAATCTAAAGTTTTTCCTTCTATTTGAACCAAGAGAAGACATAATGCAAGAACTAATATCATCATGGGTAGCAAACAAATCAACCAAAACAAATAATATAGCAAGGTAAAATCAAATCAATACACGAGACACCAAGATTAGCATGGAAAACCTCTTCAGGGTGAAGGGTAAAAAAACATAAGGTCAAAGCTCCATTAAAATCAACAAGAGTTAAAAATGTGTTCTTCAAAATGACCGTCAAAGAAGTGTCAAACAATGAGTAACAACAACTACAAGATAACACCAAAAACTAGAGAAATAAAAGGAGTAAAATCACCGAAACACGCAATAATTGTTCATGAGCAGAAATCTGGAGCTACGTTACTCTAAATTCACCTTTCTCAGTTCCCAATCATAATTAAGTTGAAAGAACTAAGTTGTCTAAAAATCAACCCAATCAGACAAGGAACGAAGCGAGAATCGAGATTTTAAATTGGTTGATAGGGCTTGTGCGAAAATATGCACTCTCTCACTTTTCTCTCTACATGACTGCTGATAAATGTCTTGTTAATAATCTGAAAATAAGACATAAAAGAAGTCTTACATATACACCATAGTGTTGGGTTTATGGACAAAAGTGGGCTGATCTAAATTGGTCTTTTATTTATGGGAAAATTGTATATAATAGCAAACTATTAATTCAAATTAAATGTTATAAATATAGTTTGATTTAATTGTACCACATATCAAACTGTTGCTATTTTACCTCTCTCCTGGTGAATCTCACTCGCCACTCTCGCTCGCTCCCTCGCCTCTCTCATTTTTTATACAAACGCAAGTGTATAAAGTGTGTTTGTGTTTGTATAAAGCAAGAGAAAATTGTATATATACATATATTTTCGTTCCCCTCTCTCCCCTCTCTCCGCTCTCCCAGATCTCGCTCTCTCACTCGCCTCTCTCACTTTATACAAAAAACGCAAATTGTATAAAATGCGTTTGTGTTTGTATAA